>ML128654.1:105662-172034 GCA_003846335.1 Cuora mccordi
CCTCAAGTGATTTCTTCCTAAACCGGCTGCCCCCAAGGATATAACAATGTGCATCTCTGAAAGGTCTCATTCCTTTTTGGCATGTAATATTCCTCACAGTTAGTCAGTACTTGAACTTAACTTCATGCTTTCACCCTCTTCAAACTTAAAGTTGTTATAAATATCCAAAGCTTCCTCCCCAACAACATGCAAAAAGATTGATAACTGCACTTTATCATTTTTCTCCTCTGTCTCTACAGCTGACAATTACAATTCAAATCTCTGTCGGAATGTTTTCCAGTTCTCTGCAACATTGCCTGACAATTGTAGACTGGAAGCAGGCTTTTAAACTAGTCAAGCAGCTATTGGGCTCATAAAATACATACAAAAGCTTCTGTGTCTTTTCTGTTTTTCTCCTTCTCTGCTCCACCTGCTCCTCTTTCCTCTGCTTTCAGTTTCAAACACAGAAGTTAACCTCAAGGTGACTGCTGCAGTCTCCTTCTCATTCGGCACTTCTGACACCATGTAATGATCTTGGGGTTCATTAAACAGCAAACCAGTGAATGAGAAAGGATTAAAGCTTTTATTAAAAAACAAACTAGAGAGTGTCTGTGGTGAACACTGTCTTCTGCATCCCGGCTTCCAGAGCATGGCTCAAAATTCCTATATTCATAATATCATAATTATAATCTTGCACAAACATATCTCTACACATGGCACAGGAATGGGGACATCGTAGCGAAGCCTCCGAGCTCTGCATCCTCTCCCCGACTTTTCTTCCACTGCAGTGTCATGGATGACACGTGGCTCTGGATTGCCTTATTCCAGCCTAAACAGAACAACACACAGGGCAGCTCTCGCATCTCCAGAACTTCCTGTTTTCTATCCAGATCTCCCTCTCAGAACAGCAGCCCAGCTGCTGGCTCACAGAGGCCTCTCCCAGCTGGAACCCAGAAACTCTTGCTAGTCTTTCCCCCCAAAGCCTCACAGCACCATCTAGCTGAGTTTTGGTTACTGGGTTTTGTCCTGGCTTCTAAGAATCAGCAGTGTTACAGTGCAACCTTCCAGCAACAATATTTATGTTTTTATCTAACTTCACTCTGTGTGTGCCGTGAACATAACAGACATCACTGAGGCAGGGCTGTGATTCTTTGCTAGAAATCATGTGGCAAATCTCTATGCCCTGTTACACCTCTCTATCAAAAGGTCTTGACTTCCACTCACAAACACCACAAGGCAATGTGATACAATAAGTAAATTAAGGACAGAGCAAGGAATCACACATCACTGGGGTCCCTCACTGATGATGGGAGATGGGAATGGACCATCACACAGGTGAAAATGTTCCAAGGGACAGTTACAGGCTGCTTAGAAAAGCGCGCAGACTCAGAGAATGATGGAGAGGAACCTACCTCAATACTTCAAAATGTCCCTTGAGCTTGAAGAGTCTCAGTTCAGCCATCCATGACGAAAGCTCCTGTGTCACAATAAAAACTCAACAAACTGAAATGGGAACTGTGTGTGAGGAATAAAGAGTGAATGTATCTTCCACCTCATCAACAAAGGGATTGTATCTGAACTGTGATCAGGGAAAGTGAAAGCACAAGACAGCTGGTTACATATTAACCTTCCAGAAGGGAGCCATGTTAGTCTATATCAGAAAAAAACAAAAAACAAAGAGAAGTCCTTGTGGCACCTTAGAGGCCACATCCACCCTGACTGAATTGGCCTCCTTAGCACTACAAAAAGTAATTTTCCCTCTGTTGATATTCATCCCATCTTGTCAACTGTTGGGAATGGGCCACATCCACCCTGATTGAACTGGCCTCTTTAGCACTGACCCCTCACTTGGTAAGGCAACTCCCATCTTTTCATGTGCTGTATAAATATACCAGCCTACTGTATTTATCACTCCATTCATCTGATGAAGTGGGTTATTGTCCATGGAAAGCTTATGCCCAAATAAATTTGTTAGTCTTTAAGGTGCCATAAGGATGCCTCATTTTTATAGTAACCTTTAATACTAGTAATTTCTCCGATAAGGGATTTTTCAGTTCAGTTAGGGTAAGAACCAAACATTTTGGAGAAAAAAAATTCTCTTCATGTTAAACTGAACTGGATTTTTTTTCTTACCAGAACTAACTCATCCCAACAACCCCAACCCCAACCCCAATTTTTTTAATGTAAAACACCAGAAATGGAAAACCAAAACAAACCAAAGGGTTTTCATTTGTTTGTTTATTAAAAAAAAATCAACTAATTTTCTGTGCAAGATGTTTCAAAATCAAAAGTCAAAAACATTGTTTTGAAATTATCAAAACAAACCATTTTGTCTTTATAAAAACAAAAACATTTTTCAGACAATATTACTTGCCTATTTGTGAATAATTTCAGTGTCCCCTGAAACAACGGTTCTCAAAGCCAGTCCGCTGCTTGTTCAGGGAAAGCCCCTGGCAGGCTGGGCAGGTTTGTTTACCTGCCACATCCGAAGGTTTGGCCTATCGCAGCTCCCACTGGCTGTGATTCACTGCTCCAGGCCAATGGGGGCTGCAGGAAGCAGTGCAGGCCGAGGGATGTGCTGGCCACCCTTCCTGCAGCCCCAATTGCCTGGAGCGGCAAACCACAGCCATTGGGAGCCATGATCGGCTGATCGGGCACAGCAGGTAAACAAACTGGCCTGGCCCACCAGGGGCTTTCCCTGAACAAGCGGCAGACCAGCTTGGAGAACCATTGCCCTAAAATACATTTTTTCAACTAATTTACTATCCCCACCCCCCCAAATTGTCAGCTCTATCAGTAAAAAATAAAATAAAAAATAATGTGTGATGAGGGTTAAAATTTCCTCAGGATGCTTCCCATCCACCTAAAACCTAAGCGCTATGGAAATAAGAAATTAAGGAAACATCAACTGCTTTCCATGCCATCTCCATATTGTCTACAGCACTGGCAATAGCACATTCCAGTACCACTTACGGGTTTCACTGCCATCTCCAGCCTATAACAGAAATCTGTACTCACCCCAAGTTCATCACACTCATGAAATACCTTAATAGCAAACTCATAGGTTTCTTTATCAACATATTGCTCATCAGGGTGATCTGCTTTAACACCTAGGATAATGGTGTTACAATTAGCAGCTGGCCTGATTATTTTGGTGAATTCTTTATTGGCTGTTGAATGAAGTTTCAGTTGACCTGAAATTATACATGAATTTGTGTCAAGTTTGCCAAATAATTTCAACCAAACCAAATCAATTAAGGTGTTTCAGTAATGTTTAAAATGAAACATTTTGTTTTGACATGACTCTATTTTTTTAAATTTTGGGGTATTTTGACAAAAACAAATTCACAGAGCAGCCCATAAGAACAGCTTCCCTTTCCAGAGGTTAGGCACAGAACAACTCTAGGTTCACTTCCCCAACTGCCTGATGTGGAGAAAGGATTTAAAGTTCTCACATGCTAGGTGAGTTAACCAACTGCCAGCTGCTACAATCTCTTTGTATAGAGCACTCATTATTCATAGCCATGGGACAAACAAAAGAAAATAAAAATTTCTGTTTTGTCTCAATCCAAAATGATTTCTTAAAATATATAGTTTTTTAATTGTTGGGGTGGAGAGAAAACATTATTTGCACAGCTGTAGTTATGATAGTGTGTTAAATCACAAGTTAGGTTGGAAATCCAGCACTTTTTTTTTCTATTTCAGAATGCAAGAATGTGAAAACAAACCTACTGGGTCAGACTGATGGTCCATCTAGCCCAGTGTCCATCTAGCCCATCTGATGCTTCAGAGGCAATGAACAGAACAGGGCAATTATTTAGTGATCCATCCCCTGACCTCCAGTCCCAGCTTCAGAGGCTTAGGGACATCCAGAGCATGGGGTTGCCTCCCTGGACATGTAGGCTAATAGCCATTGATGGGCCTGTCCTCCATGAATTTATCTAATTATTTTTTGAACCCAGTTATTCTTTTGGCCTTCACAACATCCTCTGGCAATGAGTTCTACAGATTGTGCATTGTGAGAAGAAGTACTTCCTTATATTTGTTTTAAACCTGCTGCCTATTAATTTCACTGGGTGACCCCTAGTTCTTGTTGTGACAGGTTCAATAACAGAGACCCCCTTGGGACTGTCACCTGATGCACTGAAACTATCTCTGAGCCCATTTTATTTGCCAACTTGGGACTCCAGAAACCTGTCTTGTTGAGCCACATACACTAACCTGCTGAAACACAGACCCAGAATCTGAACCATGCCCCCAAAGCTGCAGACTAAATTGAAAACAGCTCAGTAGGTACTCCTGTCTCCAGCACCCAGACACCCAGCTCCCAATGGGATCCAAACCCCAAATAAATCTGTTTTATTCTGATTAAAGCTTATACAATGTAAACTCAAAAATTGTCCGCCCTCTATAACACTGATAGAGAGATATGCACAGCTGTTTACTCACCCAGGTATTAATCACTTACTCTGGGTTAATTAATATACAAGAGTGATTTTATTAAATATAAAAAGTAGGATTTAAGTAGTTTCAAGAAATAACAGACATAACAAAGTAAGTTACCAAGCAAAATAAAACAAAACATGTAAGTCTAAGCCTAATACATTAAGAAACTGAATACAGGTAAACTTCATCCTCAGAGATGTTCCAATAAGCTTCTTTCACAGTCTAGACGTCTTTCTAGTCTGGGCCCAATCCTTTCCCCTGGTACAGACTTTGTTAGGTCCTGCTCAGGTGGTAACTCAGGGATTTCTCATGATTGGTCGCCGCCTTTGTTCTGTTCAACCCCCTTTTATAGCTTTGGCACAAGAGGGGAATCTTTTGTCTCTCTGGATCCCCACCCCTCCTTCTAAATGGAAAAGCACCAGGTTTAAGATGGATCCCAGTTCAGATGACATGATCACATGTCACTTTTAGATGTTCTTCTTCATTACCTAGGAGCTGGCCCACAGGTACATAAGAAGACTTGGAGGTAAACAAACCCATTCTCAGGTCATTGATTCTTAAACACTCTTAATGGCTTCCACTTAACATGTTTACATCAGTGATACAAGTTTATATCTTATTCTCCTGACTCCAGACCTAAAAATAATACATGCAACCAAATAGGATGAACACACTCAGTAGATCATAAGTTTTGTAATGGTACCTTACAAGAGACATTTTGCATGAAGCATATTCCAGTTACATTATATTCACACTCATTAGCATATTTCTATAAAACATATGGAGTGAAACATCACACTTGTGTTATGTGAAGGAATAGATAACACTTTCCTACTCGCTTTGTCCACACCAGTCATGATTTTATAGATGTGTGTCACACCCCTCTTAGTCATCTCTTTCTAAGATGAAAGTCTGTCTTTTCATTTCTTTGTTTTAAATAAATCTTTTTTTTTAATCTCTTTTTTATCCTGAGGCTGATTTAGTTCAGATTTTCAATGTCCAGTTTTTCATTATTTGCTTACTTTCTGCAGCTCTCACATAGCACTCCACTTTTTAATAAGTACATACATTTAGCATCCTTGCTCCACAGATAGCTTGTGAATGTGTACACAGACCACCACAATAGCAGCAGATACAATTGTCATTTACAGTGATAGAATCCATACTTTGTGCATGATATGTAACTAACAATAGTGTCTGTGGCTTTTCCAGACCATCCAATGCTGCTGTCTGTAAATCCATCCAAGTGATCCAGTAAGGTCCGCAAAACAGTTGAAAAATAGCCCTTCCTGTTGAAATATTCTGAAGCTAAGGGAGATAAGCACAAACTTGGCACATGGCTGCCAAGCATTCCACCACAGTTAGGGAATCGCACCAGCTTCAATCCACCTCTTATACCTTGCACATTTTCCAGCTTGATCATCCTGTATGACATCCTGTCCTGCAGTGGAGCTCGGTGAAGAATTGATTTTTTGGTTAGGTGGCATTTCTAAAAAATAATAATAATAATAACATCAGTTTGGACTGAACTGAATCTGAATGTTTGACAAACTGAAAAAGTTTTTTGAGGGTCTGTTCTACTGCAGAGATTTGAACCTGCATCACTTACAGCCCAAGAAAGCACACTACCCGCTGGACTATAGGTTAAAAAAGCAGGGGAGAGGGAAAATGAAGATGGGGGAAGCAGCACTTCTTCCTTCTCCTCTGCTTCTGACTGTTTATTGAATCTCAAATTTGCAAAGTTTCAGATCCACCAAAACTGCATTTCTCATCAAATAAACTATTCAGTCAACCAATGTGTCCAAAGTTCTGTCTTGCAGACCTCTGTGACCAATGACTTCCCTACACCAGTCTGATTCCCCAGTACCAATCTGGGGTGGGAAACTTCTATATTGTGATAATCATTAGCTTTTCCATGCCCTCACTCTTGTTGTTGGTGATCCTGAGCTGCAGAGGCTAGCTCAGTGCACAGTTCCAGAAATGTGGCCTTCCAGATCTTGAAGTTCTGGAGCCAGTGCTGGACATCATATGTCTGCATAACAATCACATCCCACCCTTGAGTGCTTGTTGGATGACCTCAGAGCATTGCTGCAGTAAGTGCAGCTGATCTGAGAACAGATCCAAGGAGAACATCATCACAGCATGAGTTTTTCTTCTGAGAACTCCCTCCCCTTGCAGATTCACTTAGCTGGTACCTCAGACACAGTGCCATGGTTACACCAGAATGACAATATCTCCGTAACTCTCATAATAACATAAAGGGTCATAACCATTTCCTGGGACCCTCCATGCTGGCAGTGAGCAGTTTGGAAATGGTATAAACACTAGGTGAGTTATGAACAACAGCAGAAGAGACAGCGGGTGTTTGACCTTGCTCCCATAATACCCTAGGACACCAGTATGTACTCCACAATGCTGCACAAAATAGCCCAAACATTTGTTAGTGAATCTGAAGGCAGAGCAACCTAACCATACTGCACTGTACTTAAACAGATTCAGGGTGCCCCGGTGTAGATAGGTGCATGCAGTGGGGCAGCTGCCCCACTCCATGAGAAAAGGGGCTGGAACAGGCCAGAGAGGCTGCACAGACCATTAGCCAATCAGCAAGGGCCTGTGGGGAGCCAACCAGGGCCAAGAAAGAGGCAGCCTTAGACAGAGCAGTGCTGGGCAGGCACTAGGGAGCAGAGGAGAGCTCAGGCCCCTTACCTGCTATACTACAGCCCCTGCTAAAAAGGATCAAGAAGGTGCAAGGGCCAAAGGGGAAGTGGCCCAGGGACGATAGGCAGACAAGGGGAAAGAAGGAAGGCAGAGAGAGGCTGATGCTAGAGGGTGCCTGGGTCAAGACTCAGAGTAATAGGCAGGCCTGGGTGTCCCCCCACACACACTTCCACTTTACACTGCACCTGGCCACGGAGGAGCGTGACTGATACAGACTGCAACTTGCCCCTGAGGTGAGGGGCTAGATTTTGGGTTGTGGTTGGCCACTGAGTCAGGGGCAAGCTGAAGGATTGCCGTTAAACCCCCACCCCAACCCCAGAAGGGGGTGAGAATGGAGTAGTGGGCACTGCCTGAAAAGGACAGCCGCCTGAAGAGGACACTGTGGTCCAGAGAGTGACACATGTCCTGGTGGTGTAGACAAACAGCAGGGCAGACAATGGGTGAAACACCACCTGCAGAGGGTGCTCCAGAGCTGGACAGAGCTAATTTCCAGAGCATCCAGCAGGAGGCACCACCATGGTGAGCACCACCTGTTACAGTGCAATATCAGCTTTGGGAACACAGAACTAAAATAGTTGTATCAATTTAATGAAACTTATTTTTTATACCAGTGAAGCTTCTATGTTTAGACAAGGCCTTGCTCACACAGTATATTATGAGCACACTTTTCCCAAATTCAGTCACAAATTATGTCTGAGTCAACTGTAGCAAACGTGTAAGACTTAGCTAGTTCCCTTCATGTGTTTACATATGAGCTGATGGATTCATTGATTTGCATTTTCTTGCTGAATTTGCATTGTTCAGATCTTACATTTGTGTGGGGTGTAAATTTAACATCTAAGGCTGCTTTCGATTGTTCATTCATTGCTTCCTTTTCTGATAAATAGAGAAAATCCTTTGCACAAGAGATCCCTTACAGTGTTGGAAAGCTCATTTCATATTATCTGCTTCATGTATCCACGAGCAGCTTCACAGAAGAGGAAAGAATTCTGCACAGAGATCAGTTGCATTTAAGTTAAAAGGCAGGGGATGTGGTAAATAGGGACTTGTCATCTTTCTCAAACTTCCTCACCAAACCATCACTCACATCAAACTGTAGTAGTCTTGAGAATTCATAGATTCTGAGGCCAGAAGGACCACTGTGATAATCTGTATGGCTTCCTGTATAACACAGACCAAAGAACTCCCCCCAGATAATTCCTGTGTGAACTAGAGCAGATCTTGTGGAAAAATATTCAATCGTGATTTAAAAATTGCCAGTGATGGAGAATTCATCATAATCTTTTGGACGTTTTTTCCAGTGGTTAATTATCTTCATTTTCAACAACTTACACCTTATTTCCCGTCTGAATTTGTCTAGCTTCAACTTCCAGCCATTGATTTAAGAGCCCTCTAATATAAAATTTATGTTCCGCAGGCACTTATACACTATAATCAAGTCACCGCTTAATCTTCTCTTTGTTACACTAAACAGATTGAGCTCCTTGATTCTCTCATTACTAGGCATGTTTTCTAATCCTTTGATCATTCTTGTGGCTCATCTCTGAAACTGTCCCAAATTATCGACATGTTTCTTGAATTATGGACACCAGCATCGGACACAGTATTCCAGCTGTGAATGCAACAATGCAAATAAGGAAGTAGTATAATCTCCCCTGTTTTACACCCAAAGGATCTCCCTTTTGGTCACAGAATCACACTGGGAGCTCATGTTCCATTCATTATCCACAATGACCCCCAATTGTTTTCAGAGCTATTTCTTCCTGGACTCATGATTTCAGGTTTTACTGTAATGGCTTTTATTTAAATTATTACATCAAGAAGAATGGAGGAAACTGGATTAAGCTGATTATTCAGAGTTCCCACCCTTTCTGTGTGTCTTTTTCTGGTCTGCTACCTCTCACCTCTGCAATTTATGTTGGACACAGGATGGAGAATTTCATCTGCTGATTCCTTTATCAAGCCCATAGCTTCCAAGTGAGCTCTAGTGTGTCATTTAGAAAGGCGTCTAAACTTGATTTTTAAGACAAATAATGGAATATTTACCACAACCCTTGATAAATTCTCCCAATGGTTAATTCCCTCACTGTTAAACATTTGCATCTTACCTCCACTTTGAACTTTGCTCGTTTCCTGCTCACCAGGCAGCTCATGTTTACCTGTACTATACAATAAACCCAAAGGGTAAACTTTTCAAAAGCACAGAGGTGACTCAGGCAAAGTCTAACATGCATAACCACAAGACAGAGACTTTCATGAATTGAATTCTCTACCAAGCCAAATGTCTTCTGGAGAGCAAGAGTTTGTATTTTAGACAGACATCTAAACTTGATTTTGAGACAACAACTCAATAACAGTAAATTTGCTGAAAAATTCACTTTTCAGGGCACAAAAATTATTAACAAGCTCAGGTAGGTTTCAGTGAATAGTTTCAGGCAAAATAAAAACTGAAAACAAAATTTTCAGAAACATAAAAACAGTCCATTTAGAAAATGCCGGAATGATCTGTTCTGACATTCATTTTTAAATCAACATTTTCTTTAAAAAAACAAAACAAAACAAAACAACCTAGAATTGAACTGGCATTTCATTTTCAAAAATCATTCTCTTGACTTTTCATTTTGTTTCAAATTGACCCAAATGAAATTGAGTGGGGGGGGCTCATTTCAGCAAGAAAAAAAAATCAATCTAGGTTAGAAAAAAAGCATATTCTGGTCAATTTTTTGGTTCAGCCACAGAACTGAACAACCAATTATTCACTCTGCTTTGCTTAGGACCTGGAACAGGGAAACTTGACCTTTGGCTGGAGCCAAGGGATACGCCAGCTCGGATTACAGAGACCTCACCTGAGAGGAATTGGGTGATTCCTGTACAAAAGTAGACAGCAGTTCTCTGTAGATGCTGCAGAGAGCATAAAGGCTACTGCAGTGCTTTGAGGCAGCAGGGGGGGAGCCAGAGCAGGAAAGGAAGCTCAGAGCAGGGAAGAAACGCTCAAGGCAGGGAGCCTGAGAAGTGACCGAGGTATGTCTACACTGCAATAAAACCTACAGCATTGTGTCTCAGAGACAGGTCAATTGACTTAGGCTTGTGGGGCTTAGACTGTGGGGCTAAACTGCAGTGTAAATGTTCAGGTTTGTAATGGAGCCCAGTCTCTGAGATCCTCCCCTCTCATGGGGTTTTGGAGCCTGGGCTTCAGCCCAAGTGTCTATATTGAAATGTTTAGCCCTGCAGCTCAAGCCCTGCAAGCCTGAGTCAGCTGATCCAGGCCAGCTGTGGCTGTGCAATGGGTCTTACAATGCAGTGTTCTGGGTCTGCCAGAGGGAACCTGAGAAAAGAAGTAGGAAGTGGCTCAGAGAAAATCCCAGCACAGGTAAAGGAGCAGACCTAGCTTTTTAGTACAGGGGCCAGAACCTAGCATTGAGAGAGGGACTGGATTCCCCTCTTGGCTCCAAGGAAGGGGCATACAAGTGGATAGAGAGGGTCACTAAGCCCAGCAAGGAGTAGCAGACGGAGCTGAAGACAGACTGAAGAGTCACCCCAGAGAACTTTTGAGGACTTCAGTAACTCAGACATAGTTTAGGGGTTTGTTATAGGAGTGGGTGGGTGAGATTCTGTGGCCTGAGCTGTGCAGGAGGTCAGAGTAGATGATCATAATGGTCCCTTCTGACCTTAAAGTCTATGAGAAGGTGGAAGGAATTGTTTCTGTTAAAGACATTTTTGGACAGTTGTCCCCCCGGAAGGGGTCAACTAAACATGATGACCCAGCAGAGGTCCAAGTTACTTGGCACAGAATCCACCACAGCGCTGGAGGGATCATCAACATGGGGCGCTAGCCCAGCCAGAATGCTAGGGTGCCCTGCCTGGCCACCAGGGGGACCATAGCAGTGAGTGGACTCATATACAGGCCCCTAAATCCAATTTTCAAAAGTGGTTTAGGCACAATCTTTTTGAAGTGCAGATACCAGAACAGCACACAGTGTTCCAGCAGTGGGCTCACCAGGCCTCAGAGAGCTCAGAGAAGATCTACTAACAATAATTTCATCTGGAAAATCTGCCTTGGAAGATGTAAAATCAATCTCTTTGACTTTCGGGGTGATTTAGATCATTAGGCATCAGATTTTTAAAAAGTATTTAGGTGACTCTTTGCATCCTTAAATCCTTAAATACTTCCCACCCCTCCCTCAGTTTTCTCTTCTCAAGACTAAACATGTCCAGGTTTATTTAACCTTCCCTCATAGGGCAGGTTTTCTAAACCTTTGATAATTTTTGTTGCTCTCCTCTGCACTCTCTCCAGTTTGTCCATGTCGTTCCTAATGAATGGCTCCCAGAGCTGGACACAGAACTCCAGCTGAGGCCTCACTGGTGCTGAGTAGAGTGCAACAATTACCTCCCATGTCTTACATACATCCCCCATTAATACAAGTGCATTATTGCACCTCAGACATTGGTGCACATTGGTCCTTCCTGCATACAATAATGTAGTCTCCTGAGGCATGTGATACTTTAGTCTAATTCTGGTTGTTGGGCTTGGTAGCTGGGTGATGTTGCTGGCCTGTGAGATATAGGAGGTCAGACTAGATGATCTAGTGATCCCTTCTGGCCTTAAATGTTATCGTACCACCCCCTCCATGGTCTGAATTCCATGCTGGGAATGGAACAGCATCTTTTTTACCAGACAGCCTCCCCAACCTGAAGCAAATACTCACCAACAACTACACACCACACCACAGAAACACTAACCCAGGAACCAATCCCTTTAACAAACACCGTTGCCTACTCTGTCCCCATATCTACTCTAGTGACACCATCATAGGACCCAACCACATCAGCCACACCATAAGGGGCTCAATCACCTGCACATTTACTAATGTGATATATGCCATCATGTTCCAGCAATCATAGAATCATAGAATATCGGGGTTGGAAGGGAACTCAGGAGGTCATCTAGTCCAACCCCCTGCTCAAAGCAGGACCAATTCCCAACTAAATAATTCCAGCCACGGCTTTGTCAAGCCTGACCTTAAAAACCTCTAAGGAAGGAGATTCCACCACCTCCGGAGGTAATCCATTCCAGTGCTTCACCACCCTCCTAGTGAAAAAGTTTTTCCCAATATCCAACCTAAACCTCCCCCTCTGCAACTTGAAACCATTACTCCTTGTTCTCTCATCTGCTACCACTGAGAACAGTCTAAATCCATCCTCTTTGGAACCCCCTTTCAGGTAGTTGAAAGCAGCTATTAAATCCCCCCTCATTCTTCTCTTCTGCAGACTAAACAATCCCAGTTCCCTCAGCCTCTCCTCATGTCATGTGCTCCAACTCCCTAATCATTTTTGTTGCCTTCCGTTGGACTCTTTCCAATTTTTCCACAACCTTCTTGTAGTGTGGGGCCCAAAACTGGAGACAGTACTCCAGATGAGGCCTCACCAATGTCAAATAGAGGGAAATGATCACATCCATCAATCTGCTGGCAATGCCCCTACTTATACAGCCCAAAATGCTGTTAGCCTTCTTGGCAACAAGGGCACACTGTTGATTCATATCCAGCTTCTTGTCCACTATCACCCCTAGGTCCTTTTCTGCAGAACTGCTGCCTAGCCATTCGGTCCCTAGTCTGTAACAGTGAATGGCATTCTTCCGTCCTAAGTGCAGGACTCTGCACTTGTCCTTGTTGGCCCCTCTGCCATGTACATTGGCCAAACCAGACAGTCTCTATGTAAAAGAATAGATGGACACAAATCAGACATCAGGAATGGTAACATACAAAAGCCAGTAGGGGAACACTTCAATCTCCCTGGATATTCAATAACAGATTTAAAAATAGCCATCCTCCTCCAACAACAACAACAACAACAACCTTCAAAAACAGACTTCAAAGAGAAACTGCAGAACTAGAATTCATTTGCAAATATGACACCATTAATTTGGGCTTGATTAGGGACTGGAAGTGACTGGCTCACTACAAAAGCAATTCTCCCTCTCTTGGTATTGACACCTCCTCATCAATTATTGGGAGTTGACTACATCCATCCTGATTGAACTGGATTTGTCAACACTCGTTCTCCACTTGTAAGGAAACTCCCTTCTTTTCATGTGTCAGTATATTTATGCCTGCATCTGTAATTTTCACTCCATGCATCTCTTTCCCTCCTTCACTGCTTGGTGTGAAGAGAGCTGAGTAGGGTATATACCCTAAGGTTTGGTATGTCTTTACTCTACTCACCTGAGCAATGCCCCACTGTCTACACCGATATTTATACCCATACTGGGGGGCATGTGGTGTATGTACTCCACACACTGCCATAACTGTAGACATAGCCAAAGAGACAGAACCATCACTGACAGAAATTGCACAGAATATACACCCATCATCACAATGCACAAATGCAACTTCACTTCCCACCTCCAGGAAAACATTAGACAATTTAACCTAGGGGCTCCATGTACGACCATGTATTCTGCCTTGCCCCTCTTACTGAGCATGTGTTAGATAATATTGCAAAGTGTGTGCTAAGAGAGAGGATGGCAAGTGACCTAACAGTCCCGGAGCAGACCCACAGCCATTGGAGTCATACACCAATTTGCACCAGCTCACGATGTGTCCATGTGAATTTGGGCTTTGGTGGCTTTGGAACATTTTATGTTGGGTTTTGCTATTTTCACACCTTTAAAAAAATACTAAAACATGGTAATGAAGTAATTATTGTTTGTTTCTAATAAAACCTTCAGTTCCAGATTCCATTCCCATCAACCTTTTGGCCTCAGTGTATATACACTCCATCTACCTGCTTCAGAATCTACTGGCTCTGTGATGTGTTTCACCTAGTATTGATCATTCAGATCTCAGCCTTATAAGCAGAAGGCTTTGAGTTAAATTTCTGGTAGACTTGTGAATTTTTTTTCTAAGTTGAGTAAACACTGTGCTTAACTCTATTGACAAATGCCACTTCTGGGAATGTAAACAATAAGAGAATTTCCTCCTTTTTATATTGAATTCCACCCACCGGATATTGCACACATTTCATAGGATCTCTTTCTCCCTGGTTTTCTTACTTTATTGATTATCTGGACAGTTGCTGGAAGTTTTAGAAGGAGCTAGAGGATAAGATTCCCTTCAAACCAAATCTGTAAGTACAGACCATTTACTGCATTTTATCAGGCATTGATCATTTGTTAATGGCTCATATTTGGGGATGTAGATAAAATATGGTTTTCTTGCTATTATCCCCATGTCTTTGATCTAAATGGTACAGATCATTTTTGTGTGAACTAGAGGCAAGTAATAACCTCCATAGCTGATATTTCAGGATTCAGCTTTGTCATAGTAACACAGGAATTGCCAGAGTGTATCAGACTCAAGGTCCTATTCCACTATCCCATCTGTGACAGCAGCCACCACCAGAGGAAGGTATAAGAACCCCACAGTAGGCAGCTGAGAGATAATCTGATTTAAGTACCAAAAAATGGGGTTCAATATCCCCTCCAACATTGTTGTTAACTCTGGAAGTTATGATCATTCTGGATTGTCGTTGTCCGTTGAAGTGCCCAATCCCTTTCCAAATATGCGGAGATCTTGGTCTCAATGACTTCCTGTAGTAGTGAGATCCAGATTCTAATCATTTGTTTTATGATAAACTATTATTGTTTATCGCTTTTGAATTTGTCACCTTTTAAATTTCTTTGACAGTCTCATTGTTCTTGTGTTATGAGACACAGAGGACAGAAGTTCTCAATCTAGCTTCTCTAGATCATTCATACCCTCTTGTCTCCTTTCTAAAGTAAACATTTGTTTCACTCTCTCTTCATAAGACAGTTTTTCCACATTCTTGATCTTTCTTATCACACTACTCTGAATCTCTCGAATTCTGCTATACCTTTTTTGATATGGTTTGATTAGAACTACACATGGATGAGGCCACACTATTGATTTATATAATGTCATTACAGTATTTTCCATATTGTTTTCCACCCCATTCCATATGCAACTTAATATCTTTTTTGCTTTTGTGGCAACAGTTGCACATTAAGCAGAAGTCTTTATTTAGCCATCAATAACAATGTGCAGGTCCCTTTCTTGAATTTATACAGTTTATTTACACCTCTGTCAAGTTTATAAGTATGTCACAACTGGCCTTTTCTTGGGTGCACACTTTGATCCACACTGGTGTCTCTGAGTTGCTATTATAGCCTTTCTACCTCTCTAAACTTCCTCTGAGAACACTTGCCTGTGAATATCAGGAGATCCTGACTGCTTTTCCTCACTCTGTTTCAAAGGCCCTGATGATCTATTCCAACCCCCTACTAATTGATTGATTACTCCTCCAATTGCTGGATTTGAAAAACCTCCAAGCTTTTAATTAACCAGAGTAAACATAACATAAACACATACTTAGGACGGAAGAATCCCATGCACTGCTACAGACTAGGGACTGAATGGCTGGCCAGCAGTTCTGCAGAAAAGGACCTAGGGGTTACGGTGGACGAAAAGCTGAATATGAGTCAACAGTGTGCCCTTGTTGCCAAGAAGGCTAATGACATTTTGGGTTGTATAAGTAGGGGCATTTCCAGCAGATCGAGGCATGTGATCACTCCCCTCTACTCAGCACTGGTGAGGCCTCATTTGGAGTACTGGATTTAATCTACTAGGGAAACCTAATTTGATAAAAGCCAGGCAGTGCTTTCCTTCCTGATCACAAATTAGCTCCATAACTCGCTCTGCAATCCTGCTTCACCTGGCAACCTTCAAATTAAAACCTCACAAATTCCAAAAAACGGTCTGGGTGGAGTCCCTGCCTCTGTGTATTTGTGCACCCAGTGGCATATATTCCTTTTGGTCTTCATCCAACAATCCACTCCATCATAAAATTCCACATAAGAACCCTTATTCTGTAACAACATTTCATAACATACACTTCCAAGGTAACACAGTCCCTTCTCCACTGAGTAGTTTAAAATTTTCCTTTCTTTGTGTGTTACTCTGCATTTACTGACATTGAACTCTATTTGCCATTATGTTGCCCATTCACCCAGCTTGTTTTGTTATCTCTGAAATTTCACACAGTTCTTTTTGTTCCCGATTAATTTAAGTAACTTTGTGCCATCTGCAACTGTTGCTACCTCACTATTCACCTCTACTTTCCAGATAATTAGTGACCATATTAAACTACACTTGACCTATTACAGAACCTGGGTCATCTCACACTCAACTCTTTTGCTGTAAAGAAACATGGAGCATTTAATTCTACTTTGTACTTTCTCTATCCTAGCCAGGTTTTGATCCCTGATGATACTTTGCCTCTCCCCCATGACTAAATAATTTCTTTTGTAGCCTCTAATGAGGGACCTTGGCAAAAGTCTTTTGGAAGTCTAAATACTTTTTGTTTATTACAAACAATCCTTCTTCTCCACTACACAGAGGTTAGTGGGGCACAATTTTCTTTTGCAGAATCTGTGCTGGTTAGATCCTATCAGTTCATGATCTTCCAGGTGTTTTCTTGTTTTATTTTAATGGTTTCAACCAACTTGCCAGGTGCAGAGCTAAGGCTTACTAGACTGTCATCACCCAGATCACCATGAAAGCCTTTTTTTTAAAAAATATAGGGACAACATTTGCCACCCATCAGTGTTCTGAAGGAGAAGCTGGTTTTAGTGAGGGACTGGATATTTTTGATAGCAGTTCAACCATGTCAGATGCAAACTCCTTTGGAATTCTTGGAGTGACCAATCTGGGCCCATCCCTGGGCTCATTGCAACTGAAATGATCAGTTTGTCCAAGCATCTCTTCTGGTGAAACCTCCATCTCTGAGAGTATCTCATCTTTATTACAAGAAAAGGGAAGGGCTGGTGTAGGTCTCTCCCCCTATATTGAGGATGAATACAAATAAATCCTTTAGCTTCCCAGTAATGTCCTTACTCTCCTTAATTTCTCCTTATACTCACTGCTGATTCAGCAGACCCACCAAATATTTCAAACTTCCTGCATCTAAAAGACTTAAAGAATCTCTTGTTTGTTGTTATACCTTTAGCAATTTGCTCTTCAAAATCCATTTTGATCCCACTAATTTCCCTCTTTCTTATTGCCTGCTGTCATTTACACTCCTCTTTACTGTCTTCATGGGAGTCAGATTTCCAAATCCTAAAGTGTTTTTGTTTGGCTCAAAAAATCTTTTGAATCCTGCTGTTTAGCCATAGTGGTTTACTTCTTGCCTTCCTGTTCCCTTGTTATGCAGCAGTACAAATAACTTCTGAGACTCTTTTTTTTTAAATAATAAAAAACATCCCTGCCATCTCTAAGGATTTTACTTCCTTATAACTCTTGGAACTTTTCGACTAACCTCCTCATATTATTGAAATCTCCCTTTCTAAAAGTGTAGTGTGTCTGTCACTTTTCAGTTCTCTATCTGTGGTAGGAAGTTGAACTAATTATTCTGTGGTCGCTATTACTTAGCTGCTCAGCTAATGTCATTTCTTTAATTGACTGATCTGTGTTACAAAGGAGGAATTCACCAATAGCCTGTGTTCTTCCATAGTCTAAACCTACATGATCTAAGAAGCAATAATTTAAAATGTTAAGAAATTGTGTCTCTAAACTTTGCCCTCATGGGCCTTTGAGCAAGTTATATGGAGTCATTGAGGTCTCCCATTATTATCAGTTTGTTAGATTATGTTGCATCTTTGATCACTCTCAATATTGTGCACTCAATTTCCTTTTCTTCATGGGAGAACCAGAAGAATAGGGACACTTCTCCTGCTTCTTACAACCGTGTGGTCCTCTCCACTCAGAATTTTTCATCTCACTAGATCCTATTTATCTTTCAGATACAGCATCACCGTGGCCTAGTCTGTCTTTCTTGTATAGTTTGTAACCAGGTGTTTCAGTATCCCATTGGCTTTTCCCTTTATAAAGCACATTGTCTCAGAGTCCTCTTCCATTGCACGGCATCCTAGTGTTTAAGAACTGCCAGTTCAGCACTGTGACGGATATGGAAATTTCCTATAATATTTTTGGGAGCTCTTACTGTATTAAGTTTATGATTCACTGTAGGCCAGGGATTGTATATTCCCATGGGGGAGGGGAGCACATCTGCCGCAGGAACTCAGAAAAGTGGGGTTGTGTAGGCAAATTCACTCAGGCTGTAACACCTCTCAAGAGCTACCAGCACCTGGACAGGCTCCCATATACTGGTTTGAACTGAATTCTCCAGAGACAAACAGATAAAAAATAACTTTTGGATAAATAGCTCGAGTTTCAACTAACACAGGGACTTCTTTCTGGCCCAGCAAATGGAGACTGGACCTTCTGCACAAGGGAGGGCCCCAGTCCTTTCTGGAAAGAGTTGGAAGGACTTTGGCCTATGGAGGCCCCACAATGGGTGGCCTCTGGTAAGCGTTCAGCATGCATATAGGAATGTTTATTGTTTTTAATTTGTGTTCTGTGTAATGCTTTCCCCTTAATAATGAATGTGGTTGCTTAGAAAGAAAGGTGTGGTAACTTATAACTTGTCTCCACTCAAGAGAGGTGATGGCATGGGGGTAGGGGATCTGGGATTCTGAAAGCACATGCCCTTGGTGGACCATGAGGGGGAATACAGGTGAATTTGCCCTGAACTGTGACAAATATAATCTCGGTTATTGATGATCCTAACATCAAACTGTCCAACACAACACTCCTCAATTTGGCTGGAATTATACTGACTCATGTTCTGTTTTTTGACCACCAACACTGCTAACCTGACTCCTAAGGCATTGCTTTGCTTGCCCATTCAGAGGGATGCTTTACAAACAGAGAAGGGACATCTCTTCCCCCAAACTTTTTGCTCTTAACATTCTTTCAGCCTCTTCCATAGGAATCGTCAGACAAATGTGCAGGACACAGAAATCTATTTGACAAGTTCAGTCTCTGTATATGCCTGATCCAATGCCTAATGAAGTCATTGAAAGTGTTTCCACTAATTAGAATGAACAATGAATCCAGCCCTGCATGAGGACATTATATTGAATAATTATATTTATATTAATATAAAATAATGTGAATGTGACAGAAATTTATTTGTCCAGTTACCAAGAATTCATAAATAAACCCTCTGTAACAGCACCACACTGTTAGTGAAAATGAAAGCACAATATCCAATCTGTAGGTAATTGTAGAGCTGTTTGCACAAGCCATTGTACTCTAAATCAACATGGGTGTGTAGGCTGCCATATGCATTAATAGATAATCTGATGCTTTAAAATTTCCTTTCAATATTTACTAGTCTAAAGTTCTCAGATTCATGCAACAAAACCAAAGACTAAATAACAGCAATATAACACAGCTGGCATGATTTACTTTTGGGTAGACAATTTGCATATTTTGTGGTTTGAATTCATTTAAAGGATTGAACTGAATATCCATATAGTTGTTTAAAGTATTTACCCAGCCTCACCTTTGCTGAAATGTTAGTTTTATTTCATGCAAAATTTACATTAAATTAATACTAAGTATAACAATGCCCCTTGAGGGAACTGAGCCTAGGACTTCTAGATTTGAAAGCACAGACTACAACTGCCCAGGGTGCAAGCAGACATATATACCTGTGTACACACTGCAGTCACCAGAAGGGGGGAGAAAGCCATGTTGTTTCAGCATGAATTACATACATATTCTCACTGGCTGGAGTAGGCCACTCTGTGCTTCAGCACTCCACAGAAGCTCAGCTCCCCACATAGCACCCAATAATGATGCCATCACTAAGGCTGTCTGTGATGACTGAATCCAAGCTTCCCGGATCTGAAGGCACAATCTTCTACTGTCTCAGATAAAGAAACACAATGATCAACTTGAAGTCAATAGCAGACTCCTAAAGCTATCTACATGGTCTGGGTACTAGCTGGAGAAAAAAAGACAGACTGCTATTATGGGTTACATTAGATGGGATCGTGCGGACGTCTGGTGTGGGGCTCGGCCCTCTCAGGTGCGTCCGGGAGCCAGGCCACCTCACTACACGAGGCTAGTGAGCAGTTCAGTCCCCAGAGCCTGAGCCCTAGGTCAGGGCGGGGCAGTAAACAATAGTACACGGGCTCAGGCTCCCAGGCAGGGGCTGAGCAACACAAACAGTCTCTTATGCCCCAGCCCTAGGTCAGGGTGGGGAAACTGTTGTGTATTTGGTTGTCATGGTTTTTGTTCCTATGGCAACTGAGTTAGATTATTAGGGGATAGCTCGGCCAGCTTCGGCCGGCTGAGTGAGCTCTGTGTCTGTAAATAAAATGGTAGTTTTGTTAGCTATCTGCTCTCTGGCCTCAAGTGATTTCTTCCTAAACCAGCTGCCCCCAAGGATATAACAAGTGGAGACGATGGATGGGATCCTGGTGCTGCTCCAGTAACAGAAGGAAGTAGAAGACAAGATAAAGAACAAACAAAGAAAAATACTGCTTGTTTGCACTGACTGTGAAAGTGAAACTAAAAATCATGGCTACTTTGACCAGGCCACTGGAACCTTTTGATGAGAATATAGAGCAGTGGCATGTGTATACTGAGCATTTAGAGCTTTTTGTTATTGCAAATGACATTCCAGAAGCGAAGAAGGTGCCAATATTCTTAAGTGTTGTAGGGGTTAAAACCTACTCCCTGCTATGCAGCTTACTACACCCTGTTAAGCCTGAGACTAAATCTTACAGTGACATTGTGGAAATCCTGGGGTCCCATTTTTCCCCAAAACCACTGGTAATTGCTGAAAGATATAGGTTCCATAAAAGAGACCAAAAGGAAGATGAAACAGTTGTACAATTTGTAGCAATTTAAAAAAAGCTAGCAGAACACTGTGAATTTAAAGAGATGTTAAATGATGCCCTGCGTGACAGGTTAGTGTGTGGCCTCTACAATGAAGCTATATGGAAGCGCCTACTGACAGAGGCTCAGCTTATCTTATAGAAGGCTGTTGATATTGCTGTCTCCATGGAACTGGCTACAAGGGAGGCGCAATACATCGGTGCATCCCCTAGGGTACAAAAAGTGTCACAAGAACCAACCCACAAAACTGTGCAGAGTCAAGAATGTTACCGCTGTGGTAAGCCGGGTCACCAGGCATCAGAATGCTGGTGTAAGGACCTGGTGTGTCGACATTGTGGCAAAAAGGGACACATTGAGTGTGCCTGTAAACAAAAGAAAAAGAGGCCTGTGGTCTGGCCGACAAAAAGAGGAACCTTGCATACCCTAGAGCAGACCCAGGATGATCAAGGTGACACCTCATCGCAAGAGGAAGTGCCACTGCATGTTTTGTCTTTAGCAGTGGGCTCACATGAATGCTGGTAACCCCGTTATTGGATGGCAAACCTATACGCATGGAACTGGACACTGGTGCAGCCATCTCGCTGGTCTCCGAGACTGTGTATAAAGAAAAGCTACAGCATCTTCCGCTGAAGGCAACAAAAACTGTTCTGAAGAAGTATACGGGAGAAGGTGTGCCCATGTTGGGCACTATTGATGTTAAGGTGGACCTCAATGGACAGGCAGCTAAATTGCCACTGTTTGTGGTGAGAGGTAACTACCCAGCCTTAATGGGTAGGTCTTGGCTTGGGAAGATTCAACTGAACTGGGCAGAAGTGCACCGGATGACTAAAGAAGAAACCAGTCTAACCCCTATACTAAGGAAACATGCTGCTGTTTTTGGAGATGATTTGGGAAGTATGAAGGGAATCACTGTGACATTGAAAATTAAACCTGACAGTCCACCAAAATATCTGAAAGCCCGAACTGTGCCATATGCCATCAGGCCAAAACTTGAAGCAGACCTGGAGTGCCTGGTCACCAATGGAGTCCTAATACCAGTTACCCATAGCTCATGGGCCACTCCTATCATTCCAATAGTGTAGAAAGATGGCTGTCTCCGGATTTGCGGTGATTTTAAAGTCACTGTCAACCCAGTGTTGTGTGCAGAGTAATACCCGCTTCCCCGCATCGATGACCTCTTTGCAGGCCTGGCTGGGAGACAAAAGTTCAGTAAGATTGATCTGAGTCAAGCATATTTACAGATGCACGTTGATGAAAAGTCCCGAGAGCTGTTGACTATCGATACTGTCGCCTACCCTTCGGAATAACATCTGCTCCCGCCCTGTTCCAGAGGGCTATGGACCAGATCTTGTGTTCCTTGTCAGGAGTTCAGTGCTATCTGGATGACATCCTGGTCACTGGAAGAAAGAAGAGGATCACTTAAAGAATTTAGAGGCTACCCTACAAAGACTGGAAGAGTATGGCCTACAAGTTCGCAAAGACAAGTGTGAATTCTTCAAGCCCTCTGTTGAATATTTGGGACACATCATTGATTCTGCAGGTCTTCATAAGGCCCCTGCAAAAGTTAAAGCTATTGTGGAGGCTTCCCCACCTCGAAATGTAAGCCAGCTGCGCTCGTTTCTAGGACTACTGAACTATTATGGAAAGTTCATCTCACAGTTAGCCACACTGCTAAAACCACTTCACGAGCTCCTTGGGCAGAACAAGGCCTGGAAGTGGACTGAAGCCTGTGATGTTGCATTTAACAAAGCTAAGGATGCATTGCTAAATTCTGAAGTTCTAACACATTTTGATCCATCCTTACCCCTACAATTGGCCTCCGATGCCTCCCCTTACGGAGTGGGAGCAGTCGTGTCACACATTATGACTTTGGGAGAAGAGAGACCTATTGCTTTTGCTTCACGCACTCTAAGCAAAGCAGAAACTAACTACGCCCAAATCGAACGTGAGGCATTAGGAATTGTTTTTGGAATTCGGAAGTTTCATCAGTACCTGTTTGGGCGAAAATTTACTCTTCTCACAGACCATCGACCTCTGACATCAATTTTTGGACCCTACACAGGAATTCCCCCATTAGCTGCTAGTCGTATGCAACGTTGGGCATTGTTACTTTCAGCACACACATATGAAATCAAATATCGGAAGTCCACTCTGCACGGCAATGCAGATGGCCTCTCAAGGTTGCCTTTGCCGGTCAAACATCAAGATAGTGCCCAAAAGGAAATCTTCTACTTTGAACAGGTAGAGAATACACCCATCACTGCTACTCAGATAAAGAAGGCAACTCGCGTTGACCCAGTATTGTCCCAAGTTATGGACCTGGTGATGCATGGAAAATCTCAACAAACCTCTCCAGTCTCATCCGACCTTGTTCCCTACATGTCCAGGAGGACAGAGTTATCGGTCCAATCTGGTTGTTTGTTGTGGGGGAGACGTGTCATTATTCTACCACCACTGAGATCACAGATGTTAGAACAGCTACATTCTGGTCACTGTGGAATAGTGCGCATGAAGGAAATTGCACAAAGCTATTTTTGGTGGCCTGGATTGGACAGTGCTATTGAAGAGAAGGCAAAAGCTTGTATGTCATGTCAGGGTGTGAGGAATGCACCCCAGTGGGCACCCCTACATCCATGGGACTGGCCTGAAAACCCGTGGCAACGTATTTACGTTGACTTTGCTGGCTCCCTTGAAGGAAGCATGTTCTTGGTGGCAATAGATGCCCATTCTAAATGGCCAGAAGTCTCTATAATGCAGTCCACTACTGCAGAGAGTACTATCCAAAAACTACGAGGACTCTTTAGTCGTTTTGGTCTGCCAGAACAACTTGTGAGTGACAACAGACCGCAGTTCGTCTCTCAGGCATTTCAAAATTTTATGAAGGCAAATGGGATACACCACATCACGTCAGCACCATATCATCCATCCACCAACAGATTAGCTGAAAGATTTGTGCAGACAATGAAAAACGCTTTGAAATCAGCAAGGGGACAACACTCCATTCAAAAGCGTCTGGATACCTTCTCACTTTCCTACAGAATCACACCTCATGCTACTACCCAGGCATCCCCGGCCTTTCTAATGATGGGATGACAACTGCGCACTTGCTTTGATTTGCTGAAACCTTCTGAACCCCGACAAACTGTGCAACATCAGCAGCAATATCAAGTCATCAGATGGGCACCCAAAGCAAAAGACCCAACCTTTAGCCCGGGACAGCCAGTTTTGGCTCGGAATTATACTTCCAGAGCTAAATGGGTCCCGGCCACAGTCATCACTGAAACAGGACCTGTTTCCTACACAGTCCGGACTGCAGAGAATCTTACCTGGCGGCGACATGTAGATCAGCTGTTGCCAGGTCATACCAGTCCTCAGGACCCATCTGCAGTTGAGGAGTCTGACTTCACCTCTTCTGGTGAGACACCGAATCACGAATCACCTGTTCCTGACTGTTCTCCTCCATTACTGCCAGCGGCTGAGATACCCCATTTGCCAGCACGAGCTGATACCACCTCCTCACCCATTCGTGCTGCGGACCCTGAGCCCATGGTACTTTCGGGTGCAACAACACCAGAAGTTCGCTGTAATCCACGTAGAGACAGAAGGCCTCCTCATTGGCTGGATCTTTAGCTAGGGCGAACCCACAGTTATGGGGCAAAATAATCCCCAGGGGTTAGCTGGGAATGGAGACAGTCTACCCTCCTTCTCTAGTGTAGTTTGTGTTTTATTTAGGGGATGTTCTTATTAGTGGGGGAGGAATATGTTGTGTATTTGGTTGTCATTTTTTTTGTTCCTATGGCAACTGAGTTAGATTATTAGGGGATAGCTCAGCCAGCTTCGGCCGGCTGAGTGAGCTCTCTGTGTCTGTAAATAAAATGCTAGTTTTGTTAGCTGTCTGCTCTCTGGCCTCAAGTGATTTCTTCCTAAACCGGCTGCCCCCAAGGATATAACAGCAACAGCAGTAATTCACCAGCTCAGACCCTCAGGCAGGGGCTGAGCAAATAGAGTCAGTGCAGCCCCAAGCCCTAGGGCAGGCTGGGGCAACCAGTTCACGGGCTCAGACCCTCAGGCAGGGGCTGAGCAACACAACCAGTCAGTTCAGGGGCTCAGACCCTCAGGCAGGAGCTGAGCAAACAACAATAGTCCGGGGGCACAGGTCCTCAGGCAGGAGCTGAGCAAATTCATAACAGGTAAGTCCAGACTTCTATGCCTGAGCACTGGTGTGATGGGGGAGACTGCCACCCGTGAGTGGGGTGGCAGGAGGGACACAGGCCCACCCACTCCACTGTGTCCCAGCCCGGGGCCCTAACAGTGGCAGTTAGGCTGCTGTTGTGTCGGTGGGGTCCTGACCGCAACACACCAACTTCGGCTCGAAGTCTGCGGTAGCCAGACTGGGATCGGCTACCCCCAGGCTACTTCCAATCTCCCCCTCCATTGGTACCTGTTCATCTGTAGCGTCCTCCGCCGGGTCCCACACCATGGGCTCCTCGGGGTGCTGAGCACTGGATCGGTCGGACGGCCCCTCAGGACTCTGGGCAAGGGGACGTTCAGGCAGTTCCTCGGGATACCAGGCTCGGGGAAGGCTCGGCCAGTCCTCCTCAGGGTACCGGGCTCGTGGAAGGCTCGGACAGTCCTCCTCAGGGTACTGGGCTCGGGGAAGGCTCGGCCAGTCCTCCTCAGGGTGCCAGGCTCGTGGAAGGCTCGGCCAGTCCATCTCAGGGTACCGGGCTCGGGGAAGGCTTGGCCAGTCCATCTCATGGTACCGGGCTCAGGGAAGGCTCGGCCAGTCCATCGCAGGGTACCGGGCTCGGGGAAGGCTCGGCCAGCCCTCCTCAGGGTACTGGGCTCATGGAAGGCTCGGCCAGTCCTCCTCAAGGTGCCGGGCTCGTGGAAGGCTCGGCCAGTCCTCCTCAGGGTACCGGGCTCGGGGAAGGCTCGGTCCAGCAGGAGCTCGGGCAGCAGCGTCTGTCCTCTCCTGCAGCTGGGCAGCAACTGAGCGCTGGGGCTGGGCCTTTATACTTCCTGTCCTGCCCCTTGACTTCCGGGGGGCGGGGACAGGCGGTGGTGGCTCCATCCACTGCGGTGGCGGCTGTTCTGGCTTGGCCCTCTCAGGTGCAGCTGGGAGCCAGGCCGCCTCACTACAGATGGTTATGTGGTCAAATCAGGGAACTGCTAAAGCTAAGATTGTCTGTGTGCATTGGTTCGGTGATGGGGTGTCCACCCTACACAGGGCTGGAAGGGGTTAAGGTGTCCAGGTAGGCCCATTAACTTCACAGACTGCACTTGGAGGGAGAGCCGGAGAGCAAGGAATTGATGACAAGGAGGCTTAGCAGGGCAGGAACAGGTGGGGCCTATAAAGCCAGGAAGCTGGCAACATAGAAGGGCGGTTGCTGAAAAGGGAAGTCACTTCCTGGGAAAAGAGAGGAAGGTTTGGAACTGCTACACCCAGCACAAGGAGGGGAAACAGGTGTTCCAAGAAGCAGCTGAGGGAAGGAACAGAGAGGGCTGGGAGGGGAAAATCCAGAACTGCTGGGTGTAGCATCCCTGAACTGGAACCCAGAGTAGAGAGTGGGCCCAGGTTCCCCTACCAGCCACTGTGGACATGGCAGAGGACAACAGACTGCCTGGGAGTTCTGGAAAGACTTTGTTACACCTACCCCAGAAGGGGGGAAGACGTATGGTGACCCGGCTAGAGGGTCAAATCATGACGAGGAGGCTGCAATTCCTGGAGTGAGGGGGGTCTGCAGTATGAGAGGATGACAGGAGAGACACCGCTGGTGTGTGTGTGTGTGTGCAATGCCTGGCCAGAGCTAATCCCCAGGGCAGCCAGGAAGAGGTGTCACTAGCAGTGAATGACAGGTTGATTGAGAATGAAATCCCCAAATTTATAGACTATTAGACCTTAAAGCCAGAAGTGACCACTGTGATCATCTAGTCTGATGTCCTGCACATCGCAGGCCCTGGACCCTCATCTCCCCACTCCTGTAATAGACCCATAATCTCTGGCTGAATTACTGAAGTCTTCAAATCATTATTTAAAGACTTCAAGTTATAGGGAATTCATTGTTTAATTTAAATCTGCAAGTGACCTGTGCCCCATGCTGCAGAGGAAGGCAAAACACCCTGAAGGTCTTTGCCAATCTAACCAGCAGGAAAATTCCTTCCTGCCCCCAAACATGTTGATTAGTTGAGCTGTTAACATATCAGCAAGACCTACCAGCCAGGCAGCTGGGAAATAATTCTCTGTACGAACTCTCCCCATGTAGTGTCTCCTATGTGGCTGTTAGGGATATTTGCTACTAGCAGTCACAGCTGGGCCATATGCCATTGTAAGCAATTTCATTATCCCATAAGCTTACCAAGCTCAATCTTGAAATCTTTGCTTCCACTGCTCCCCTTGGGAGGCTGTTCCAGAATTTCACTTCTCTGATGGTTAGAAACAGTTATCAGATTTCAAGTCTAAATTTGTTGATGACCAGTTTGTATCCATTTATTCTTTTGTCAACACTGATACTTAACGTTCTCTCTCTGATGTATTTATAGAGAGCAATCATCTCTCCCCTCAACCTTCTTTTAGTTAGGCTAAACAAGTCAAGCTATTTCAGTCTCTTCTTGGAAGGTGGGTTTTGCATTCCTCTGATCACCGTAGTAGCCCTTCTCTGCATCTGTTCCAGTTTGAATTCATCTTTTTCAAACACGGGAGAGCAGAATTGCACACAGTATTCCAGATTAGGGCTCACCAGTGCTTTGTACAATGGTAATAACACTTCCCTATCTCTACTTGAAATACTTCATCTGATGCATCCTAGGACAGTATAAGTCTTTTTTCATGGCCACGTCACATTGGTGGTTCATAGTCATACTGTGATCAACCAATACACACAGGTCCTTTTCCTCCTCTGTTGCATCCATCAAGTACATCCCTCACTTTTCAGCAAAAATTCTTCATCTTAGTCCCTAATTGCAAGACCTTGCATTTTCCAATATTAAATGTAATCCCATTTACTCCATTAGTAACCTCCCTCCAGCCTGACAATTCACCTTTCAGTTTGACCTGATGTATTCTTTCCTTTACCCAGGTCCGTATCCACCTTACAGTTCACTCATTAATTGCCATATTTTCCAATTTAATAATTCCCCATGTGGAATTGTATCAAATGTCTTACTGAAATCCAGGTAGATTAGATCTCCTACATTTTCTTTGTCTGAAAAATCAGTTATCTACTCAAAGAAAGAGATCAGGTGGGTTTGGCATGATCTACCTTTTTTAAAACCATGTTGAATTGATCCCAATTACCACTGTCCTTTATGTCATTAACTACTTTACCTTTCAAAATTTGTTCCAAGACCTTGCTAAAAATTGAGGTCAAACTAACAGGCCTGTGTTTTATTGGATAACTTTTCCCCCCATTCTTAAAAATGGGAACTATATAGCAATTGTTTAGTCATGCAATATGACCCCTGCATTTACAGATTCATTAAAAATCCTTTCACCTGGGTTTGCAATTTCATGTGCCAGTTCCTTTAATATTCTTGTGTGGCGATTAGCTGGGCCTCCCAATTTGGTCCAATTAAGATTTTTGAGTTTGACTTCCACCTCAGATGATCTAATTTTTACTTCCATATCATCATTCCCATTAGCCACTCTGCCACTACCTCTAAGCTCTTGAGGCAAAATATTTGTTTTGGTGATGGAACATGCCTAGATTATCTTTAATCTCTCCACCCTGCCCACCCCATTATTAGTGCTTGGTGGTCCCAGTTCTTTCTTTGATTTTTTAAAATTATTTGGCTGTAGAACCTTTTACTATTGGTTTTAATTTCCTTTGCAAGGTCCAACTTGGCTTTTGGTAGCTCTCCATTTTTCTCTACACTATCTGACCTCTAAGATGTAGCTTTCCTTGATGATCTTTTCAATCTTCCATTCCTTGTAGGTTTTCTGTTTTCTCTTAACAACATGTTTGAGATGCTTGCTCATCCACTTTGATCTGCAAACCTTCGCTACCATTTCCCCCCCCCTTGCTTGAGATGCAGACTTCAGATAGTTTTTGCAACTTTGACTTAAAGTAATTTCAAGCATCCTCCACATTAAGATATTGAGTTCTTCAGTCCAGACCATGTCCCTAACAAATTCCCTTAAATTTTTAAAATTTGCCCTTTTGAAATCAAAGACCCTATTGGCAAACCTTTTTTTTACCCTTCTATTTAGTTTAAACTGAGTTAGCCCATGATCACTCAAACAAAGGTTGTTCTCTACAACCAATTCTTCAGTGAGGTCCCCACTACTTACCAATGCTAAATCTAGAATGACATCACCTTTAGTTGGTTCAGAGAGTATTTGGTGAAGAAATTTGTCAGTTGTCGCAACCAGGAATATCTGTGCTCTACCATTATTAGTAGCACTTGTTCTCCAATCAATATCTGGGAAATTAAAGTTTTCCATTGACACAATTCCCAGCAGTATTTATTTCATTACAATATTAAAGAAGTCTCTATTCATATCCATATTGGATCCTGGGTGTCTGTAGCATACTTCATGCACTATCCCAGGGGTACCTCTAGTAGCTTTTCTCCTCCATGTGAGTTTGACTGAAACAGGTTCTGCTTTATCCAGTCCATCACTTCTAATTTCTTTTCAGTCTAGCTCATTAATAATATAGAAAGCTAATCCACCACCCTTCCCTTTATTTCTGTCTTTCCTGAACAGCACATATCTTTTAATATCTGTACTACAATCATTAATGCTATTCTACTATGTTTCTATTATCCCTATAATATCTGGTTTCACTTCTTACACCCGTAGTTCTTAGTTCCTTCATTTTGTTATTTAGACTTCTTGAAATGGTGTACAGACATCTTCGTTATTTCTTCACTCAGATTCCTCCCCTGACTAGGTACAGTCATTCTACTGCAAGTCTTGACTACCTGACTGTTAGTGTCATGGGTATCAGCACTATCTTTCCTCTTAATGTCCATTCTACTGCTCCCTGTTGTTCCTTTCTCCATTGCTCTGTCCTTTCTTACTTGATTCTCCTCCCCCTCAATGTTAGAATCAGACGTGGAGATTCCATGAGGGTCTCCGAACTGTCTCCATTGAATTCCTAGTTTAAAGCTCTTTTAATCAGTTGTGCCAACCTCCATCCCAGAAGTCTATTTCCCTCCCTACTCAGGTGGAGTCAATTCCATGAAAATTGTCTTCTCTCCATGAATGCATCCTAATGTTCAAATATCCCAAAACCTTCCTTATAGCACCACTGCCTGAGTCATCTGTTGATCATCATAATCTTGTCACACCATTATTCTCCTTCTCCAGTGACAGGTAGAATCCCACTGAAGATCACCTGATTCTCCATTTCCTTGTGTCTCCCTCAGCCTGGCATAGCTTCCCTTGATGCATTCCAGTGAAAATGTAGCAGTATCATTTGTTCCCACATGAAGGACAGTCAGTGGATTCTTTCCTGCTTCCATTAGGATCCTCTTCATCTTCAGGTCCACATCTCATATCTTAGCTTGCAGCAAACAGCACACCCTTCCATTCTCTGGATCAGTTCTGTTCTTCTTAGTAGCCCATCTCCAGTCATGTAGACCTGTCTCTTCCTGTTGTTGGTGCAGTTCTCTGACCTTCCTCCTTCTGTTCTTTCTTGGGCATGTCTTTCCTTCAGTTTTCACTTGGGCTTAAAGTTGCACCACAACTGTTCATAAGGGTTCAATCCTGTACCCACTGTATTCAATGGAGTTCAAATTCAAAGTGCTTTAAAATGCTGATTGATAGCTAGGCATGTAGATTGGATTTTAATATTGGCTCGAAGAATAGGTAATGTTTTAAGTACAGAAATAGTCAGTGGGTGATAGACTAAGCAGTGCCTTAAGAGTAACATTTTCAAAATGACTTGAAGCAAAAATTATATAGTTAACTACCACATTGTTTGCCAAAGCACTTTAAAGAAATGAAATTACAATATAACAGATGTCATAAATCTCGCCCTGCCTACGTGGCAAACAGTAGCATATAAGTCTTGTCAGGTAGAAGGAATTACCTATTTTGTCACTGTGTAAACTAGCCTTTTTAACTCTGCCATCATGGAGTCATTCCCTAAGTATAGATGCCAGCATTTTTTATGTCAAGGGACAATTAGCAAAAAAACAAACAAAAAACAAAAACCTGCCATCAGAAAACAGTCTAGTAATAAAGAGCCTCAGAAAATCCACTGGTTTTCAAGTGTCTCCAGTTGGGCACTCAAAATTGCTAGTCACTTTGGAAAACCTTGATCATGGACCTCATTGGGACTATGCCTGGAGTAGGCTACCTTTCAAGGAAAACAAAATTTGGCCCAATGGGTTTATATTAAAGCTGATCTGCCCCCATTTCTCTGAAATCAGCGGTATGAGCATTGGCTTGCAATGCTTTACACAAAACATGATGGCATTTCTCTGTTTGGACAGGAAATAAATGGGTTTCTGCAAGATAACTGAGTACTGAAACATCAGGTGATCAAGACCAATTTGGTTTAGTCAAATTGGGTTGTCCTGATGGAAGACATTTTACAGATAGGAAGTTACGTACCTACATTTAGGTCACCAAGCTATCCACTTACACGCGGGTTGAGGTGCTTAACAATCTACAGGTCTTTTAAAGCCCCTCAATCCATTGTTTATTTCATCTTACAGTTTGCAGCTAATTGCTTAGACAGGTACATTTCATAAACTCCAAATTTGCAGCATACAAAAGGTCACAACAGTTTTGGCCAATGAAGACAATCACACCTTAAAATTAAGGCTGTTGATTAATCACAGTTAACTCACACAGTTAATTATCCTGGGTTCTGGGCTGGCTGGTTTGTACAGCCTGTACTGAAGCTTGTGCTGCTGCAGCTTCACTGTTCCAGGACTCAAGCTGGCGAGATTAAAGAGCTCACAGGCAATGCCTGCAGCCTAGACACACCTGACATCTCTGGCCCATTGTACCTCAGGGAGAGTCAGTGCCTCCATCAGCCCTGGAGAAGGGCAGGCACTGTGCCAGGCTTCAGGGCCGCCCAGAGGGGGAGGCAAGTGGGGCCCCCACGAGAGTTTTCAGGTGCCCTCATGAGAGTTTTCGATGGGTCTTCGACGGCAGGTCCTTCAGTGCCGCTGAACACACCCAGAGCTAGTGAAGGACCCGCTGCCGAAGACCCGGCGCTTCTTCCGCTCCGGCTCTTTGGCAGCAATTTGGCGGCAAGGGCTCCTTCTGCTCCCGGTCTTCGGCAGCAATTCAGTGGCAGGTCATTCACTCGCTCCAGGACCCACCACTGAAGTGTCCCAAAGACTTGGAGCAGAAGGACCCCCGCCGCCGAAGACCCCAGGCCCCCTGAATCCTCTGGGAGGCCCTGCCAGGCTTGGACAGCAGTGGTGCTGGAATCACATGGCCTTGCTCTCCCCGAGCACTAGGACTATGACAGTGAGTGTCCCTTCCACCACAGCAAAGGTTCTCATGTGATCTGCCCCCCCCACACTCACTCCTACACTGGCTGCACATAGTGACACCCTCCCATATTGTCCAGCTTTCCCTGCAATGTGCAGTGGCACAAAAGGAAGGTAAGGAACTGCCTGGTGTATTTCAAGGAAGAATAACAAGAAATCAGGTGTCTTGTATTTCTGAGCATCTGTGTCTATTTTGATTGCTGCTCTAATTTCAGATCATCCCCTGTGACTCTTCCCACCTGAGCTACCAGAGGCATGGAGCTGCGGGGACAGCTCTTCAGCTGCTTGTTCTGTGCCATACTCCTATCAGTGATTCCCGGTTCAGGTAAAAGCATTGTTGGTAAAAGCACTTCTCTGCAGCAAAAAATCCCTGGACAGAGACCCTAAACCCGTATGAAACCTCTGCTGGTATCTGTGTTTCAGCAGAGAAAATGATTTTGTTTGTGTTACTGAGATACAAACAGGTGATTCAGGAGGCATTGGGAATCTGGTCCTGGAAGTATCTGGATGCTTTCAGTGCCTACTGAGCTCGGCATCTCACAGCAGTTCTCAGCACCTTGCAGTTTCAGAGCCTTCGTTAGCCCTGTTTTCTCCAGTGGGATGCTCAGTTCATCATGGACCTGTAGTTAGTAGGATGTAGAGTTGTGCTATTTGTCTTTTCTGGGGATCTGCCCCAATTCTAGGCATCAGGGAAAGATGACTAATGCAAACCCTTAGTGCGGGAAAGAAAAAAAAACACAATTTGGCTTGGTTGAGCTTATCCCAGCACCTGGTGGCTGATGCTGGAATCAGGGCAAACAGAGGGTTGACATTTTCATTTGTAACTTTTTTTTCCATAGGTAAATGTTCTTTTCCCAACAATGACCATTTTCAGAAGATTTTTTTTAATTTTATGATCTTTCAACAGACCTCCTTTTCCCATTTGTCCATTCCCCTCCTCATTTCCTATTTTATAACTGAAAAAGGAGAAAAGTGAGAAAAGACACTTCCCCCAAACACATTAGAAACATTTGAATTGTTTCAAAAAGGGACAAAGATAGATTTTTTTCTACATTTCTTGAAACACATCTTAACGTTTTTTCAACAAGCTCTCATAGGCCACTTCTAGAATCTCCCAGGCAGACTCTTGTTAAATATTTGGCATGTTTGATCTGTTATACAATGTCTTGTACATCAGTGGTGCAATAACCAAACTGAACTTCATTCATCTTTGACTCCCATCTGTCAGCCCAGCAGTTACGATGGGGGCTGAGTGACATCTTTCCACCACTTTCGGTCTTGAACCAGCATAACAGTTTCATTTGTCTTTAAACCTTTTTGTTCTATGTCACGGTTTCTACCCAATTTATTCTCAGTCTTCCTCTATTTCTAGTTCTTTGCACACTGGCATTGTCACGGAGTATAGGGGAGTCAGGTCCTGCACCCCCGGACTCCCTGCCGATTCATCAGGACTCTCAGCCAGCCAGTAAAGCAGAAGGTTTATTTAGGCGATAGGAATACATTCCAACACAGGTCTTGCAGGCACAGATAACCGGATCTCCCCGGTTAAGTCCATCTTGGGGCTTCCCAGCCCCTCTCGGGGATCAGAGCCCGGTCCCCCTGCCTCCCCTCTGTTCTCCAGCCAACTCCAATCTGCTCACTCCCCCCGGCCCCTCCTCTCTCCTCAGCTCCTTTCCTTTGTCTCTCCACTGGCCAGAGGTGTCATCTCCCCTCCCCCAGGCCTAGCTCATCTTACATACCTGCTCTGAATGCCTGCTTCCTACTTAAAATTCCTGGCTCTCCCCTCTCCCACATAGATAGTCCCTGCTCCATCACACCTCTCCCCCCTTCGAGGCCGAACTGAGCGGGGTCACTCCAGCCAGTGACCTGGGGAAGTTCGAACCCACCTACATTCCCATGGCTGCCCCAGAGTTCCCCCCGTTCTGGGGGAAAAGTTACCCCAGGTCATTCCAGTTTCCTGCCCCCCTGTAGGTCGGGCGGACTCGAGGGCACTTGCAGGTTGCAGGGGGGAAGCCTTATACCGCCCACGCCCTTTCCGCACCCCAGTACCCCTGGGGTGCACGCGGGGCTGGGGCCTTCTCCCCACATTCCAATCTGGGGGGCTGTGACTCGGGCTCTCTCGGCCCAGAGCCCCCCTTTTGACCCTGGCCCCCTTCTGGACAGGCTCCTCGGGGTGGGGCAAGGGCCTTACAGCCATCTTCCCCCTGTCCCGGGCCTTCCTCCCCCTCTGGCAGAAGTCACAGGAGCGGCAGTGCTGCCGGACGTGGGCAAAGACCCCAGGCCAGTAATAGTTCTGTAGCAGCTTCTGCTGGGTACGCCAAGCTCCCGGGTGCCCTGAGGGGGGAATGTCATGGGCCCGGCACAGCAGCTGGTGGCGATACTCCTGGGGTACCACCAGCTGCCTCCCGATCCCTCCTGACTCCATCTTCCCTGGGGGAGCCCATTCTCGGTACAGGAACCCCTTCTCCCACAGGAACCTTTCCGGCCACCTCGTCCCATGGTCTGTTCCCCCCCGAGGCTGGCCAGGTCCCCTATCCTCCGCAAGGAGGGGTCTTCCCGCACCGCGGCCTGGTACTCAGCCGCTGGGGCAGGGACGGGGATCTGCTCTCTCTCACCGGCTGGGTCTTGGGCCGCAGCCCCTCTGCGCCCTATCCCTGGGCGTTCCCTCCCCACCAGGTCAGGGTCTGGTGTCCCGGACAGAATGCCTTCCCCGGTGTCAGGGTGCAGAGCCCTGCGCCGACTCTAGCTATGGTTCACGGCCAGGGCGCCCCGGGTGTTACTGGGCCAGTCCTCGAGATCCCCCCCCCATTAACACCTCCGTGTGCAAATGTGGATGCACCCCCACGTTCATGGGGCCCTCCTTGTCCCCCCAATTTAGGTGCACCCTTGCCACAGGCACCTTGAATGGGGTTCCGATCACACCCCTCAGGTTCAGGTAGGTGTTGGGCACCATCCGATCTAGGCCCACCACCTCGGGCCGGGTCAGCGTCACCTCTGCGCCCGTGTCCCAGTACCCAGTGGCCTCCCTCCCGTCTACCTCCAGGGGAACAAGGCATTAGCTCCGGAGGGGCAGCCCTGTGCCCACCCTGTAAACCCAAAACTCAGGGCTGGAAGCATCCAGCCCCTCGGAGGGGCCGACCCAGGGGCCCCCTCCCTCCTTCGCCGGTGGTACGCGGCCAGCCCCCCTTTCCTGCGAACGCTGCCCCTCATCCTGCTGGGTCTCTACCAAGTTGACCCGGTGTGGGGTTGATCCGCTCAGTTTGTCCCGGAGCCTGGGGCACTGGGCCCGTATGTGGCCTTGTTGGCCACACTGATAGCAGCCCATGTCTTGTGGGTCCCCTCGAGTGGGGCGACTGGACCTGACGCCAGATGTTTCCCTTTGGTGGGGGCCCTCCCTCGGCTCCTTCTGGGAGGTCCCATGGTGACCCTCTCTCTGCGTTGAGGCAGACCTGCTCCTTCGAGACTCCTCCCTGCCATCCCCTGCCCGACTGTCCACATATTGGTCGGCCAGCTGGCCTGCTTGCTGCGGGTTCTCCGGCTTCTGGTCCATCAACCACTGCTTCAGGTTGGATGGGCACTGCTCATACAGGTGCTCCAGTACGAACAGGTCAAGCAGGTCCTCTCTAGTTTGGGCCCCGGCTGTCCACTTGCGGGCGTACCCCTGCGCCCCGTTGACCAGTTGCAGGTATGTGCCCTCCTGGGTCTTTTGTTGACTCCGGAACCTCTTCCGGTACATCTCCGGGGTCAGCCCAAACTCGCGGAGCAGGGCCTCTTTGAACAGGTTGTAGTCCCCCGCCTCCGTGCTTTTCATTCGGCTGTACACCTCCACGGCGGTGGAGTCCAGTAAGGGGGTGAGGCACCGGATCCTGTCTGCAGGGTCCACCTGGTGCAGCTCGCAGGCATTCTCAAAGGCCATCAGGAAGGTGTCTATGTCCTTCCGCTCCTTACGCCGGGCCAGGAAGTTCTTATTGAAGCTCTTTGTAGGCTTGGGCCCCCCCTCACTCACCGCAGCCGGGGCCTTACTGTTGTTCAGCTGGGCCATGGCCAGCTCATGTCTGTGCTGCTGCTCCCTGTCCTCGTATTCGCGTTGCTTCTCCTTCTCCCTTTCCACGTATTCGCGTTGCTTCTCCTTCTCCCTTTCCTCGAATTCACATTGCTTCTGCCGGTCCTCCATCTCCATTAGTTTGATCTCTCTCTCCAAGTCCAGCCGCCTGAGTTCCATGGAGGCCGAGCGTCGCCGGGATGATTCCCGGCTGGTCGGGGGGGTCACGGTGCCCTCCGTAGCTGGGCTCCTCCTCCCCCTCCCCCTGCGCCTAGGGGTGGGAGGTCTCGGGGAGCCCTCAGCGGCCGGCTGACCACTCCCAGCGGGGACAGACACTGGTGCCTGCGCTGCCTCTGCCCGGCTGCTTCCCTCAGAGACCGGGTCCGGTTCATTGACGCGGTCTCTCTCCTCCAGCCGGGCAATCAGCTGGGCCTTGGTGAGCTTCCCATAGTGCAGCCCCCTCTGCTTGCACAGCCCCACCAGCTCACACTTGCGCTGCATGGCATACATCTTCCTGCTGGCCGCTCACAAGCTGGGGTGCTCGCCGCTCCCCACAGGTTCCAGGGGGACCCCTAGTGTGCCAGTCCTTGAGGTCACCCCCTCTCTGCCAGGGTCGAGCTGCAGCCTCCTCCGCCCCTGGGATCGCTCGCTGTGATCCCCCAGGGGACCCTGTTACTGCAAAGTCCTTCTCTCTGGTCACACTCGCCCAGGGGTAAATCGCCCCTTCGTTTTACTGCTCCCCAGTCACTTACTGCAAGAAGCGCCGTCCACGGGGTGCAGCCGATCCCACCGCTACCACCAGTTGTCACGGAGTGTAGGGGAGTCAGGTCCTGCACCCCCGGACTCCCTGCCGATTCATCAGGACTCTCAGCCAGCCAGTAAAGCAGAAGGTTTATTTAGGCGATAGGAATACATTCCAACACAGGTCTTGCAGGCACAGATAACCAGATCTCCCTGGTTAAGTCCATCTTGGGGCTTCCCAGCCCCCCTCGGGGATCAGAGCCCGGTCCCCCTGCCTCCCCTCTGTTCTCCAGCCAACTCCAATCTGCTCACTCCCCCCAGCCCCTCCTCTCTCCTCAGCTCCTTTCCTTTGTCTCTCCACTGGCCAGAGGTGTCATCTCCCCTCCCCCAGGCCTAGCTCATCTTACATACCTGCTCTGAATGCCTGCTTCCTACTTAAAATTCCTGGCTCTCCCCTCTCCCACATAGATAGTCCCTGCTCCATCACAGGCATGTATAGCCATATATGGTATCCTTTTCAGGCCCATTCCTGACACGTGTCAAACCAGTGTGGTTATCCTTCTTGAATCTTCTACAACAGAGTTGTTTCTTGCCTTACCCATTTTCTTATCACTTCATTTTTTTTTATTTTCTGCAGTTTGGAAACTCTTGGTATTCCCCCTCAAGCCAATTCATTTCTGCAGTTAATATCTTCCATTAGCTGGCTTTCCTCATACTCTAGTATTCCAACCTTCTCAGCGGTATCAGCAAGGCACTTGTCTTATATATGCTGAGCTTCTTTGTTATAAAAATGTCTTTAGCCTTCCAGAGGTGGCAGAATTGCAGCGCATCTGATTCTTCTTATGTTATTTTCACAATTTCCATTTTTTGATACTTGTCATAAAGATGCACAATTTTTCCACTTCTTCTAGTTCTTTGTCTCTGACTTTATCTGTACCTTTTCTTCTTGTCTTCCAATTGCCATAATTTTTGTCTTCCCTGTGCTGATGCTTAGTCCAAATTTTCTACTTTCCTGGTCTAGATTGTCAATAATTCTCTGTAAATCCTCTTTGGTCAATGTTATGAGATAAATATCATTTGCGAAGCTAAGGTTTTTAATTATAAGAATAATCTTAGATCCTTTTTACTAATTAGCAATAAAAATAGCAATCAAATATATAGATTCCTGTCCCACCACTTGGAATTCATGGCTATTATAGACACCATCAATTTTAATCTGGACAAACTCTCAGGATACGATTACACTGCAGTCAGAGAACTGATTGCATCTCAGGTAGCAACACCTGTGCTATCTTGAATCTAGCTAGCTTGGTTAAAAATACCATAGAAGACACAGCAGCATGAACCCCTCTGTGAGCGAGCAACATGAGTATGTACCCAGGGTTCCAGGCAGGCTCATACAGCTGAAGCCCATGCCCCCATGTGTTCATTGCTCTTTTTATCCAGGCTAGCTGCATTTAAGCTAGCACTGGCATGCATACTGAGCTGCAAGTATTCCCACAGTTGCAGTGTAGACACTCCCTCATGTAGGTTTGCTTCATTCAGAGAGTTTTTGAAGTCATCTCGTCTCCAGGGCAGAAATATCAGGGCTGGACCTTGCTGTTGAAGAAAGGATTCACCACTGGGCATGTGTCTTTAGAGCTGAAAAATGTCCACCCAGCTGAAAGACTTCAAAATGCAGCTGTACATTCCCCTAACGAGTGGAGCAATGAAGTTGCAACCAAGCTTCAAATTGCAGGTTGGTGATTTCAGTGGCAGGGTCAGATTTTGCCTGTCCATTATGCAAATGGGCAGTGAGCAGAGGACACAAGGCTCTTTGTCCCTGTCTGTGACCTGTCGAAAGGCCAGGCAGAACTTCAGTTTCTGTCCCTCATGGTGACCTAAGAGTGCTGAGCAGGAGGCAGAGGGAGTACAGCCCCACATGAACCAGCCAGTGAAACTGCCAAGCTCTGCGATTGGCTGCAAGCTGCATGGAGCAGCCTGTTTCACCTAGGAGCTCTGGGATAGAAAAACTCCTCACTGGCCCCTTAATATAAACTGTGCCTCTACAGGGTAACTGAGCCCTAAACACAGAGAGTATGAAACATTGGGCCTGATTTTCAGTCACACCAAGGAATCCTTATGATGCACGGGCAGTTTAAAGGGGTCTTAAAGTGGGCAGAAATGGCCCCTTGAGAATAGGCCCTGGGCAGGTCTCTGGCTGGCTTAATGGCTTTGCACCCAGTCAGCACACAACCTCCAAAAGAAGGGGAGATTAGGATGTGTTAGGCACCCGGGCAGAGAACAATGTGCCATGTATATCCTCTACTTACCAGGCTGCATGGGGACCAGCTGTTCTAACTTACACCAGGCGCTGGGCAGGCCTTACCTAGCCCAGAATACAGACAGAGTGAAGGTGGCTTAAAGCCCCTTCTCTCTTCCACCCTTCCCCCAAGTGCAGGGACTAGGGAGCAGAGAAACAAGCAAAGCCCACTTAGATCCCTGTCTAAGGGCTTGTCTGAACTTCAGTGCAGACCCACACTACAGCAACAGTACGGGTTCTTCCAGCACTGTAGTGAATCCATCTCCCTGAGAAGCAAAAGTTAGGATGAAAGAATAATTCTTCCATAAACACAGTGTTGTCTACACTGGGTTTAGGTTGGTTTAACTGCACCACTCAAGGGGATGGAATTTTAAACCCCACAGGGCATTGCAGCTTAGTCGACCCAACTTCTATAACTGTCTGTAGATCAAAAAAAAACAGTTGATGGCATAAATAAGACTTTTCAACATAATAACTCCCCCAACTCATCTCTGCCCTGTGTCCCTATAAAATTTAAAAATGGTGAAATACTGAGTGAGAAAGGAAAGAAGACAGTAAGATTTTCCCTCCCAGAAACCCATGAGAAGAACACTGATAAGTCTGCATTCTTTGCTCTCTATTTTCAATAACACCAAAATGTTTATTATGCTTGATTTTGAGTAACATCATAATAAGAAAAGGTAAGCACCATTGGTGAACTTCAATCTAGACACATATTACAGCAACAGTAGGGGTTCTCCCATCACTATAGTGAATCCATCTCCCCGAGAGGTGAAAGATAGTTTGACAGAAGAATTCTTGCGTACAGCTAGTGCTGTCTACACTGAAAGAGAAAGAAAAGAAGAGAGAAAGGAGAGTAAGGCTGTGGGGGTAGGAAGGTGGGAATGGGGATGCATGTGAAGAGAAGGGTAAGGGGGCTGCACAGAGGACCTCCATCATGGAGGGGGCATGGGGAACTTGGTGTGCGGACAGAGTGGATGGAGGGACAAAAAGATTCCATGGAATGTGGAAAGGTTGGGTGTCTGCAGGGAGTCCCTGAAATAGAGGGGAATGGTATAGGATCCCAAGGGAGTTGTGTGGGGATGAAGAGATGCAAGGAGCCCCTGGTGCATGCAATTAGCACAGCCTGCATAAACTATAGACGGTGTGATCCCTCAACCCCAGTATAAAAGGAGCCTGAGGGATCTGAGGTGCTAAGAACCCACAGCTCCCAGCGACTTCAGGATAACCTCCCGGAACCTGGTTAGCATGTGTGTAGGGTATTTTCTTGTTTTCTTAATACAATACTTCCTGAAACACAATGCACTTCCCTATCACACCATTTGACAAAACACACAAAAGAAAAGAAGTTTTGATTAGTACCATGTGGGCACACTCTCCTTCACTGGGGCATCTGATCTATTTCCCACCCCAGTGCACATATCTGAATCCACAGCTTTGAGGAAACAATGTGTAAAACATTTTCTTTCTCTTCCCTCCCAACCACCCCAGAAACCCCTGAGAAGAGCACTGGTAAGTCTGCATTCTTTGTTCTCTACTTTCAATAACACCAGAATGTTTATTATGCTAGATTATGAGTAACGTCATAATAAGAAAAGGTAAGAACCATTGGTGAACTTCAGTCTAGACACACACTACAGCATCAAGAGTGGTTCTCCCATCACTGTAGTGAATCCATCTTCCCGAGAGGCAAAAGCTGGGTTCACAGAGGAATTCCTGCATCAACCTAGTGCTTTCTGCACTGAGCTTAGGTCGGCTTAACTGGACCACTCTACAGTGTGGATTTTTCAACCCCAACCCCACCGAGCAATATAGTTGGGTCGACCTAATTTTTGAGTGTAGTCCTGAGTTAAACCTAAAGCCATAAGAAAGGGACAATGTTGTTTCCCTGAAGATCGTCCCTTCTGAATCTCTCTCTTATATCTTTAGTTGTTGCTTCTATGTCCATTGATGTGCTAGGTCCGCAGGGCAGGGGATTAACCTAGTCTGCAGGTCAACAGGGTGGTTCCGCAAAATCTGAACTGCACTGGGTTACAAAGAATGGGCAGGATCTGCAGCCTGTTACCGAAACAGAACAGGATTATGAACTTCTGTAAAGTGTTCTGAGCCATTTCAAGATCCTGGAAGAGGAAACTGGAGAAATCAGCTGCGTTATCCAGAACAGCCTGTCATACATGTCGGGCAATGTCATAGGTTTCACCCTCACTCTGAACTTTAGAGTACAGATATGGGGATCTGCATGTGAACCCCTAAGCTCAATTACCAGCTTTGATCTGGTTTTGCTGCCACCACCCAAATAGTTTGAGTCATTTGGGAAACTCTGTCTTAACCCCAAAAACCTTTCCCTCCCTGGGAAGCCTTGAGAGTCTCCTCCACCAATTCCCTGGTGAACACCGATCCAAACTCCTTGGATCTTAAAAGAAGGAATTACTCATACCCCCTTTCTTCCCCACCTCCCAATCCCTGGTGAGTCCAGATCGAATTCCCTTGGATCTAAAAACAAGGAAAAAATCAATCAGGTTCTTTAAAAAAAGGCTTTTAATTAAAGAAAAGAAAGGCGAAAGACAAACCTCTGAGAGACATTAGCATCCGAGCTACTCTCACAGACAACAGATTCAAAACACAGAGGATGTTCCCCTGGGCAATAACTTAGTTACAGAAAGGAATATCCAATTTGATTAAACCCCTTATGCCAAGACAAGTTACAAAAAGAAAATAAACAAAACCTTTTTATTCCTTTTCTAACACTCACTACTCTGATCAGAGGCTGATTACTTGATCTTTTCCACTCTGGCCAAAACTGAAACTGACCCAGACAAAGGGAACTTCCCACCTTCCTTTTGAAACATTTTGTCCCCCCATTGGTTCCTCTGGTCAGGTGTTAGCTAGTCTAGGTAAACTTCTTCACCCTTTAAAGGTAAAAGAGGTATTAACCCTTAACTATCTGTTTATGAGAGAAAGGAGAATAAGATTGTGGGGTAGGAAGGTGGGAATGGGGATGCATGTGAAGAGAAGGGGTAAGAGGGCTGCACAGAGGACCTCCAGCACGGAGGGGCCATGGGGCACTTGGTATGGGGACAGAGTGGATGGAGGGACACACAGATTCTCTAGTATGTGGAGAGGTTGGGTGGCTGCAGGGAGTCCCTGAAACAGAGGGGAATGGGACAGGGTCCACGGGGAGTTGTGTGGGGACGAAGATATGCAAAGTGCCACTGGTGCGTGCAATGACCTCAGCCTGCATAAAATATGGACGGTGTGATTCCCCAACCCCGGTCTACAGGAGCCTGTGGCATGTGAGGTACTAAGAACCCACAGCTCCCAGTGACTTCAGGGTAACCTCCGGGAAGCTGGTTAGCACGTGTGTAGGGTCTTTTCTTGTTTTCTTAAAATAATACTTCCAGAAACACAATGCATTTCCCTTTCACACCATTTTCCAAAACACATTAAAGAAAAGAAGTTTTAATTAGTACAATGTGGGCACACTCTCCTTCACTGGGGCATCTGATCTATTTCCCACCCCAGTGCACATATCTGAATCCACAGTTTTGAGGAAACATTTTCTTTCTTTCCCTCTCCCCGACGGAAGACTCTGAGGAGAGCCCAGGTAAGTGTGCATTCTTTGTTCTCTACTTTCAACACCAAAATGTTTATTATGCTAGATTATGAGTAACATCAAGAGAAGGGTTAGGGGGCTACACAGAGGACCTCCAGCATGGAGAGACCATGGGGCACTTGGTATGGGGACAGAGTGGATGGAGGAACACACAGATTCCCTGGCATGGAGAAAGGCTGGGTGGCTGCAGGGAGTCCCTGAAACAGAGGGGTATGGGAAGGGTACCCACAGGGAGCTTCACCTCCTGGGTCTCTCCTTAGAGCATTTAGCATCCTCTGCCTCTCCGTGTGCTTCCCATAGCGAGCCCGCCCCAGCCAGTTCCTGGGGAAGTTACAGGGTCCTGTACCCCCACTTTGCAGTCAGACGTGACTCTCAGCCAGCCAGTAAAACAGAGGTTTATTCGATGACAGGAACTCGGTAAAAAACAGAGCTTGTAAGTACAGAGAACCGGACCCCTTGGCTGGGTCCCTTCTGGGGCCCAGCGAGGCAGACCCCCATGTCTGCACTTCCTTCCTGGTCCCCAACCAGCTCAGGACTCAAACCCCCTCCAGCCCCTCCTCCTCCGCTCAGTTCCTTTCCTGGGCCAGGAGGTCATGTGACCTCTTTGTCTCCAACACCTTCAGTTGGAACCTTGCACGGGAGGAGGGGCCCAGGCCATCAGTTGCTATGAGACAGAGTGTCAGGTATTCACATTCAGTGGCCCTTTGCTCTGCAGAAACCTACACCCTTATCGCACCACCTAGATACTTAAGGAGTTCATAAGGGACACTGAGGCACCAACACAGTATTCAGAGAAAACATTAAGAACATTCCCAGTTGCTGGCATAAATAACACCTTTCAACATAACGATTCCCCAATCTCATCTTTACCCTGTGTTCCAAAAGAATTTAAAAATGGTGAAACGCTGAGCGAGAAAGCGAGAAAGAAGACACTAAGATTTGCCAACCCAGAAACACCTGAGAAGAGCACTGGTAAGTCTGCATTCTTTGTTCTCTATTTTCAATAACACCAAAAAGTTTATTATGCTTGATTTTAAGTAACATAATAATAAGAAAAGGTAAGAACCATTGGTGAACTTCAGTCTAGACACACACTACAGCATCAAGAGCGGTTCTCCCGTCACTGTAGTGAATCCATCTCCCCGAGAGGTGAAAGCTAGTTTGACAGAAGAATTCTTACGTACAGCTAGTGCTGTCTACACTGAAAGAGAAAGAAAAGAAGAGAGAAAGGAGAATAAGGCTGTGGGAGTAGGAAGGTGGGAATGGGGACGCATGTGAAGAGAAGGGTAAGGGGGCTGCACAGAGGACCTCCATCATGGAGGGGCCATGCGGCAGTTGGTATGGGGACAGAGTGGATGGAGGGACACACATATTCCCTGTTATGTGGAAAGGTTGGGTGGCTGCAGAGAGTCCCTGAAATGGAGGGGAATGGGATAGCGTCCCACAGGGAGTTGTGTGGGGATGAAGAGATGCAAGGAGCCCCCGCTGCGTGCAATGAACTCAGCCTGCATAAAGTATGGACAGTGTGATCCCCCAACCCCAATTTACAGGAGACTGAGGCATGTGAGGTGCTAAGAACCCACAGCTCCCAGTGACTTCAGGGTAACCTCCGGGAAGCTGGTTAACACGTATTATGCTTGATTTTGAGTAACATCATAATAAGAAAAGGTAAGAACCATTGGTGAACTTCAGTCTAGACACACACTACAGCATCAAGAGTAGTTCTCCCGTCACTGTAGTGAATCCATCTTCCCGAGAGGCGAAAGCTAGGTTGACAGAAGAATTCTTGCATCAACCTAGTGCTTTCTACACTGAGCTTATTTCGGCTGAACTGCACCGCTCTAGAGTGTGGATTTTTCAACCCCAACCCCACCGAGCAATATAGTTGGGTCAACCTAACTTTGCGTGCAGTCCTGGGTTACACATAAAGCCAGAACAAAGAGACAATGCTGTTTCCCTCATGATTGTCCCTTCCAAATCTCTCTCTTGTTGCTTTAGTTCTTACTTCTATGTCCATTGATGTGCTGGGTCCCCAGGGCCAGGGGATTGACCTAGCCTGCAGGTCAACAGGGTGGTTCCGCAAAATCTGAACTCCACTGGGTTACAAAGAATGGGCAGGATCTGCAGCCTGTTACCGAAACAGAGCAGAATCATGAACTTCTCTACAGTGTTGTGAGCCATGTCACAATCCTGGGAGAGGAAACTGGAGAAATCAGCTGCATTATGCAGAAGAGCCTGTAATAGATGACGGGCTGTGTCAGAGGTTTCACCCTCACTCTGAACTTTAGAGTACAGATATGGGGACCTGCATGAGAACCCCTAAGCTCAATTACCAGCTTAGATCTGGTTTTGCTGCCACCACCCAAATAGTTTGAGTCATTTGGGAAACTCTGTCTTCCCCCGAAAAACCTTTCCCTCTCTGGATAACCTTGAGAGTCTCCTCCACCAAATTCCTGGTTAACACCGATCCTAACTCCTTGGATCTTAAAAGAAGGAATTACTCATATCCCCCTCCCCCGCCCCCAATCCCTGGTGAGTCCATATCGAATTCCCTTGGATCTAAAAACAAGGAAAAAATCAATCAGGTTCTTTAAAAAAAAGGCTTTTAATTAAAGAAAAAAGAGGTGAAAGACAAACCTCTGGGAGAGATTAGCATCCGAGCTACTCTTACAGACAACAGATTCAAAACAAGGAGGATGTTCCCCTGGGCAATAATTTAGTTACACAAAAGAATATCCAATTTGATTAAACCCCTTATGCCAAGACAAGTGACAAAAAGAAAATAAACAAAACCTATGTTTTCCTTTTCTAACACTCACTACTCTGATCAGAGGCTGATGACTTGATCTTTTCCACTTTGGCCAAAACTGAAACAGACCCAGACAAAGGGAACTTCCCACCTTCCTTTTGAAACATTTTGTCCCCCCATTGGTTCCTCTGGTCAGATGTCAGCTAGTCTAGGTGAACTTCTTCACCGTTTACAGGTAAAAGATATACTAACCCTTAACTATCTGTTTATGAGAAAAAGGAGAATAAGATTGTGGGGTAGGAAGGTGGGAATGGGGATGCATGTGAAGAGAAGGGGTAAGAGAGCTGCACAGAGTAATTCCAGCATGGAGAGGCAATGGGGCACTTGGTATGGGGACAGAGTGGATGGAAGGACACACAGATTCCCTGGTATGTGGAGAGGTTGGGTGGCTGCAGGGAGTCCCTGAAACAGAGTGGAATGGGATAGGGTCCCACAGGGAGTTGTGTGGGGATGAAGATATGCAAGGAGCCCCTGGTGCGTTCAATGACCTCAGCCTGCATAAAATATGGACGGTGTGATCCCCCAATCCCGGTCTACAGGAGCCCGAGTCATGTGAGGTGCTAAGAACCCACAGCTCCCAGTGACTTCAGGGTAAGCTCCGGGAAGCTGGTTAGCACGTGTGTAGGGTCTTTTTTTGTTTTCTTAAAATAATACTTCCTGAAACACAATGCACTTCCCCATCACACCATTTGCCAAAACACACAAAAGAAAAGAAGTTTAGATTAGTACAATGTGGGCACACTCTCCTTCACTGGGGCATCTGATCTATTTCCCACCCCAGTGCACATATCTGAAACCACAGTTTTGAGGAAACAATGTGTAAAACATTTTCTTTCTTTCCCCTTCCTCCCCCAGAAGCCTCTGAGGAGAGCCCTGGTAAGTCTGCATACTTTGTTCTCTACTGTCAATAACACCAAAATGTTTATTATGCTAGATTATGAGTAACATCAAGAGAAGGATAAGAGTGTTGCACAGAGAACCTCCAGCATGGAGGGGCCATGGACACGTGGCATGAGGAAAGAGTGGATGGAGGAACACACAGATTCCCTGGCATGGGGAAAGGTTGGGTGACTGCAGGGAGTCCCTGAAATAGAGGGGTATGGGATGGGGTCCCACAGAGAGCTTCACCTCCTGGGTCTCTCCTTGGAGCAGTCAGCATCCTCTGCCCCTCCGTGCGCTTCCCATAGCGAGCCCGCCCCAGCCGGGTCCTGGGGAAGTTACAGGGTCCTGTACCCCCACTTTGCAGTCAGACGTGACTCTCAGCCAGCCAGTAAAATAGAGGTTTATTCGATAACAGGAACACGGTCTAAAACAGAGTTGTAGGTTCAGTGAACCGGACCCCTTGGCTGGGGCCCTTCTGGGGCCCAGAAAGGCAGACGGCCAGGTCTGCACTTCCTTCCTGGTCCCCAACCAGCTCCAGACTCAAACCCCCTCCAGCCCCTCTTCCTCCGCTGAGTTCCTGGTGCATGCAATGAGCTCAGACTGCATTAACTATGGAAGGTGTGATCCCCCAGCCCCAGTTTACAGGACACTGAGGCAGGTGACGTGCAAAGAACCCACAGCTCCCAGTAACTTCAGGTTAACCTCCGGGAAGCTGGCTAGCATGTGTGTAGGGTCTTTTCTTCTTTTCTTAAAACAATACTTCCTGAAACACAGTGCACTTACCTATCACACCATTTGCCAAAACACACAAAAGAAAAGAAGTTTTGATTAGTACCATGTGGGCACACTCTCCTTCACTGGGGCATCTGATCTATTTCCCACCCCAGTGCACATATCTGAATCCAGTTTTGAGGAAACAATGTGTAAAACATTTTCTTTCTTTCCCCTTCCTCCCCCAGAAGCCTCAGAGGAGAGCCCTGGTAAGTCTGCATTCTTTGTTGTCTACTTTCAATAACACCAAAATGTTTATTATGCTAGGTTATGAGTAACATCATAAGAAGAAAAGGTAAGAACCATTGGTGAGCTTCAGTCTAGACACACACTACAGCATCAAGAGTGGTTCTCCCATCACTGTAGTGAATCCATCTTCCCGAGAGGCAAAAGCTGGGTTGACAAAAGAATTCTTGCATCAACCTAGTGCTTTCTGCACTGAGCTTAGGTCGGCTTAACTGCACAAGTCTAGAGTGTGGATTTTTCAACCCCAACCCCACCGAGCAATATAGTTGGGTCGACCTAATTTTTGAGTGTAGTCCTGAGTTAAACCTAAAGCCATAAGAAAGGGACAATGATGTTTCCCTGAAGATCGTCCCTTCCGAATCTCTCTCTTGTTGCTTTAGTTGTTGCTTCTATGTTCATTAGTACCATGTGGGCACACTGTCCTTCACTGGGGCATCTGATCTATTTAGTTCCCAAGTGAACATATATGAATCCACAATTTTAAGGAAACAATGTGTAAAATGTTTTCTTTCTTTCGCGGGGGGGGGGGGGGGGGGGGCCGCTGAGGAGGACACTGGTAAGTCTCCATTCTTTGTTCTCTACTTTCGATAACACCAAAATGTTTATTATGCTAGATTATGAATGACATCATAATAAGAAATGGTAAGAACCATTGGTGAACTTCAGTCTAGACACACACTAAAGCATCAGGAGGGGTTCTCCCATCACTGTAGTGAATCCATCTTCCCGAGAGGCGAAAGCTGGGTTGACAGAAGAATTCTTGCATCAACCTAGTGCTTTCTACACTGAGTTTAGATCGACTGAACTGCACCGCTCTAGGGTGAGGATTTTACAAATCCCCCCTCTCCTGTCCCACAAGCAATATAGCTGGGTCAACGTACGTTTTGAGTGTAGTCCTGAGTTAAACATAAAGCCCTAACAAAGGGACAATGAGGTTTCCCTGAAGATCGTCCCTTCTGAATCTCTCTCTTGTGTCTTTAGTTGTTGCTTCTATGTCCATTGATGTGTTGGGTCCCCAGGGCCAGGGGATTGACCCAGCCTGCAGGTCAACAGGGTGGTTCCGCAAAATCTGAACTCCACTGGGTTACAAAGAATGGGCAGGATCTGCAGCCTGTTACCGAAACAGAGCAGGATCATGAACTTCTCTACAGTGTTGTGAGCCATGTCACAATCCTGGGAGAGGAAACTGGAGAAATCAGCTGCGTTATCCAGAACAGCCTGTAATAGATGACGGGCTGTGTCAGAGGTTTCACCCTCACTCTGAACTTTAGAGTACAGATATGGGGACCTGCATGTGAACCCCTAAGTTCAATTACCAGCTTTGATCTGGTTTTGCTGCCACCACCCAAATAGTTTGAGTCATTTGGGAAACTCTGTCTTCCCCCGAAAAACCTTCTCCTCTCTGGATAACCTTGAGAGTCTCCTCCACCAATTTCCTGGTGAACACCGATCCAAACCCCTTGGATCTTACAAGAAGGAATTACTGATATACCCCTCCCCCCCCAATACCTGGTGAGTCCAGATCGAATTCCCTTGGATCTAAAAACAAGGAAAAAATCAATCAGGTTCTTTAAAAAAAAGGCTTTTAATTAAAGAAAAGAAAAGTGAAAGACAAACCTCTGGGAGAGATTAGCATCCGAGCTACTCTTACAGACAACAGATTCAAAACAAGGAGGATGTTCCCCTGGGCAATACCTTAGCTACACAAAAGAATATCCAATTTGATTAACCCCCTAATGCCAAGACAAGTTACAAAAAGAAAATAAACAAAACCTATTTATTCTTTTTCTAACACTCACTACTCTGATCAGAGGCTGATTCCTTGATCTTTTCCACCAAGGCCAAAACTGAAACTGACCCAGACAAAGGGTACTTCCCTCCTTGCTTTTGAAACATTTTGTCCCCCCATTGATTCCTCTGGTCAGGTGTCAGCTAGTCTAGGTGAACTTCTTCACCCTTTACAGGTAGAAGAGGTATTAACCCTTACCTATCTCTTTATGAGAGGCCGATAGCTAATGTAGCAACACCTTTATTTAAAAAAAAGGCTTCAGAAGTGATCCTGGCAATTACAGGCTGGTAAGTCTAACTTCAGGACCAGGCAAATTGCTTGCAAGTATAGCAAAGCGCAGAATTCTCAGACACGTGGATGAACACAATATCTTGGGGAAGAGTCAATGCAGCTTTTGTAAAGGGAACTCATGCATCACCAATTCTTTCAGGGAGTCAATATGTGGACAAAGGTGATGCAGTGGATACAGTGTAGTTGGATTTTCAGAAAGCCTTAGACAAGGTCCCTCACCAAAGGCTCTTAATCAAAGTAATCGATCATGGGATAAGAGGGAAGGTCTTCTCATAGATTAGTAAATGTTTTAAAGCCAGGAAAGAAAGGGAAAGAATAAGTTTCCTAAGAGAGACAGGAAAGAAGAGAGTAAGAGATTCCCTCCTAGAAACCAGTGAGAAGAGCACTCGTAAGTCTGCATTCTTTGTTCTCTACTTTCAATAACACCAACATATTTATTATGCTAGATTATGAGTAACATCATAATAATAAAAGGTCAGAACCATTGGGGAACTCCAGTGTAGACACACACTACAGCAACAGGAGGGGTTCTCCCATCACAGTAGTGAATCCATCTCCCCGAAAGGTGAAAGCTTGGTTGACAGAAGAATTCTTGCGTACAGCTAGTGCTGTAGAGAAAAGAATGCAAGAGAAAAAAAAGAAGAGAGAAAGGAGAATACGATTTGGGGGCTAGGAAGGTGGGAATGGAGATGCATGTGAAGAGAAGGGTAAGGGGGCTGCACAGAGGACCACCAACATGGAGGGGCCATGGGACACTTGGCACAAGGACAGAGTGGATGGAGGGACACACAAATTCCCTGGTATGGGGAAAGGTTGGTGGCTGCAGGGAGTCCCTCAAATAGAGGGGAATGGGATGTGGTTCCACAGGGGGTTGAGTGGGGATGAAGAGATGCAAGGAGACCCTGGTGCATGCAATGAGCTCAGCCTGCATAAACTATGGACGGTGAGATCATCCAACCCCAGGAGCCTCAGGCATGTGAGGTGCTAAGAACCCACAACTCCCAGTGACTAAAGGGTAACCTCCGGGAAGCTGGTTAGCTTGTGTGAGGGGTCTTTTATTGTTTTCTTAAAACAATACTTGCTGAAACACAGTGCACTTGCCTACCACACCTTTTGCCAAAACACACAAAAGAAACGAAGTTTTGATTAGTATCATGTGGGCACACTCTCCTTCAGTGGGGCATCTGATCTATTTAGTACCCAAGTGAACATATATGAATCCACAATTTTGAGGAAACAATGTGTAAAATATTTTCTTTCTTTTTTCCCCCCAGAAACCTCTGATGAGAACACTGGTAAGTCTGCATTCTTTGTTCTCTACTTTCAATAACACCAGAATGTTTATTATGCTAGATTATGAGTAACGTCATAATAAGAAAAGGTAAGAACCATTGGTGAACTTCAGTCTAGACACACACTACAGCATCAAGAGGGGTTCTCCCATCACTGTAGTGAATCCATCTTCCTGAGAGGAGAAAGCTAGGTTGACAGAAGCATTCTTGCATCAGCCTAGTGCTTTCTACACTGAGCTTAGGTTGACTTAACTGCACCACTCTAGGGTGTGGATTTTTCAAATCCCCCCTCCCCTGCCCCCCAAGCAATATAGCTGGGTCAACCTAACTTTTGAGTGTCGTCCTGAGTTAAACATAAAGCCATAAGAAAGGGACAATGCTGTTTCCCTGAAGATCGTCCCTTCCGAAGCTCTCTCTTGTTGCTTTAGTTGTTGCTTCTATGTCCATCGATGTGCTGGGTCCCCAGGGCCAGGGGATTGACCTAGCCTGCAGGTCAACACGGTTGCTCTGCGAACCTGAACTCCACTGGGTTACAAAGAATGGGCAGGAACTGCAGCCTGTGACCAAAACAGAGCAGGATCGTGAACTTCTGTACTGTGCTCTAGGCCACATCACAAGCCTGCATGGGAAACAAACACAAATGATTCTTACAAGGGAGAGGAAATACGCACTTTGTCACAATGGAAATTATTTGATTAGTACAATGTGGGCACACTCTCTCCTTCACTGGGGTATCTGATCTATTTCCCACCCCAGTGCACAGATGTGAATCCACAGTTGTGAGGAAACAAGGTGTAAAAAATTATCTTTCTTCCCCCTCCCCCAGAAACCCCTGAGGAGAACCCTGGTAAGTCTGCATTCTTTGTTCTCTACTTTCAATAACATCAAAATGTTTATTATGCTTGATTTTGAGTAACATCATAATAAGAAAAGGTAAGAACCATTGGTGAACTTCAGTCTAGACACATACTACAGCATCAGGAGGGTTTCTCCCGTCACTGTAGTGAATCCATCTCCCCGAGAGATGAAAGCTAGGTTGACAGAAGAATTCTTCCGTACAGCTAGTGCTGTCTACACTGAAAGAGAAAGAAAAGAAGAGAGAAAGGAGAATAAGACTGTGGGGGTAGGAAGGTGGGAATGGGGATGCGTGTGAAGAGAAGGGTAAGGGGGCTGCACAGAGGACCTCCAGCATGGAGGGGGCATGGGCCACTTGGTATGGGGACAGAGTGGATGGAGGGACACACAGATTCCCTGGTATGTGGAAAGGTTGGTGGCTGCAGGGAGTCCCTGAAATAGAGGGGAATGGGATAAGATCCCACAGGGAGTTGTGCGGGGATGAAGAGATGCAAGGATCCCCTGGTGCAGGCAATGAGCTCTGCCTGCATAAACTATGGACGGTGTGATCCCCCAAACCCCAGTTTACAGGAGAGCCTGAGGCATGTGAGGTGCTAAGAACCCACAGCTCCCAGTAACTTCAGGTTAACCTCCGGGAAGCTGGCTAGCATGTGTGTAGGGTCTTTTCTTCTTTTCTTAAAACAATACTTCCTGAAACACAGTGCACTTACCTATCACACCATTTGCCAAAACACACAAAAGAAAAGAAGTTTTGATTAGTACCATGTGGGCACACTCTCCTTCACTGGGACATCTGATCTATTTCCCACCCCAGTGCACAGATCTGAATCCACAGTTGTGAGGAAACAATGTGTAAAACATTTTCTTTCTTTCCCCCTCAACCCCGCCCAGAAGCCACTGAGGAGAACCCTGGTAAGTCTGCATTCTTTGTTGTCCTACTTTCAATAACACCAAAATGTTTATTATGCTAGATTATGAGTAACATCATAATAAGAAAAGGTAAGAACTATTGGTGAACTTCAGTCTAGACACACACTACAGCATCAAGAGGGGTTCTCCCATCACTGTAGTGAAACCATCTTCCCGAGAGGCGAAAGCTGGGTTGACAGAAGAATACTTGCATCATCCTTGTGCTTTCTGCACTGAGCTTAGGTCGGCTTAACTGCACCAGTCTAGAGTGTGGATTTTTCAAGCCCAACCCCACTGAGCAATATAGTTGGGTCGACCTAACTTTTGAGTGTAGTCCTGAGTTAAACATAAAGCCATAACAAAGGGACAATGCTGTTTCCCTGAAGATCGTCCCTTCCGAATCTCTCTCTTGTTGCTTTAGTTGTTGCTTCTATGTCCATCGATGTGCTGGGTCCCCAGGGCCAGGGGATTGACCTAGCCTGCAGGTCAACAGGGTTGTTCCGCGAACCTGAACTCCACTGTGTTACAAGAATAGGCAGGATCTGCAGCCTGTTATCAAAACAGAGCAGGATCACGAACTTCTGTAAAGTGTTCTGAGTCATGTCACAATCCTGGGAAAGGAAACTGGAGAAATCAGCTGCGTAATCCAGAACAGCCTGTAATAGATGACGGGCTGTGTCATAGGTTTCACCCTCACTCTGAACTTTACAGTACAGATATGGGGACCTGCATGTGAACCCCTAAACTCAATTACCAGCTTAGATCTCATCTTGCTGCCACCACCCAAATAGTTTGAGTCATTTGGGAAACTCTGTCTTCTCCCCCAAAAACCTTTCCCTCCCTGGGTAGCCTTGAGAGTCTCCTGCACCAATTCCCTGGTGAACATAGATCCAAACCCCTTGAATCTTAAAACAAGGAATTACTCAGATTGCCCTTCCCCCCCGCCCAATCCCTGGTGAGTCCACATCCAATTCCCTTGGTTCAGGGCCGGCTCCAGACTCCAGCGCGCCAAGCGCGCGCATGGGGCGGCATTTTGCCGGGAGGGCAGCAGGCGGGTCCGGCGGACCTTCCGCAGTCATGCCTGCGGATGCTCCACCAGAGCCGCGGGACCAGCGAACCCTCCGCAGTCATGTCTGCGGGAGGTCCACTGGTCCCACGGCTCCGGTGCACCTCCCGCAGGCATGACTGCTTGGGGCGGCCAAATTCCTAGAGCCTCCCCTTTGTTGGATCTAAAAACAAGGAAAAAATCAATCAGGTTCTTTAAAAAAAGGCTTTTCAATAAAGAAAAGAAAGGTGAAAGACAAACCTCTGGGAGAGATTAGCATCCGAGCTACTCTCACAGACAACAGATTCAAAACACAGAGGATGTTCCCCTGGGCAATACCTTAGCTACAGAAAAGAATATCCAATTTGATTAACCCCCTAATGCCAAGACAAGTTACAAAAAGAAAATAAACAAAACCTATTTATTCTTTTTCTAACACTCACTACTCTGATCAGAGGCTGATTCCTTGATCTTTTCAACCCAGGCCAAAACTGAAACTGACCCAGACAAAGGGAACTTCCCTCCTTGCTTTTGAAACATTTTGTCCCCCCATTGATTCCTCTGGTCAGGTGTCAGCTAGTCTAGGTGAACTCCTTCACCCTTTACAGGTAAAAGAGGTATTAACCCTTACCTATCTGTTTATGAGAGGCCGATAGCTAATGTAGCAACACCTTTATTTAAAAAAAAGGCTTCAGAAGTGATCCTGGCAATTACAGGCTGGTAAGTCTAACTTCAGGACCAGGCAAATTGCTTGCAAGTATAGCAAAGCGCAGAATTCTCAGACACGTGGATGAACACAATATCTTGGGGAAGAGTCAATGCAGCTTTTGTAAAGGGAACTCATGCCTCACCTATTCTTTCAGGGAGTCAATATGTGGACAAAGGTGATGCAGTGGATACAGTGTAGTTGGATTTTCAGAAAGCCTTAGACAAGGTCCCTCACCAAAGGCTCTTAATCAAAGTAACCCATCATGGGATAAGAGGGAAGGTCTTCTCATAGATTAGTAAATGTTTTAAAGCCAGGAAAGAAAGGGAAAGAATAAGTGTTCCGTTTTCAGAAGGGAGAGCGGGTTCATCCAGGGATTTGTACGGGGACCTGTGCTGTTCAACAAGTTCATAAATGATCTGGGAAAGTAGGTGAACAGTGAAATGGCAAAATTTGCAGATGTTAATGTTAATTCTGTTTGCGAAGGTTTGTATTATCTCTCTTAGCCTAACTTTTCAAAGCTACACGGCAGTCTTGGTTAACTATTCTTTAGCGTAACTTAGAGTTTCAGGCCTCTGTGTTAATTGATGTAATATGACAATTTTTGAATGCTGCATCCGATGAATTCCAGAATTTCAGGAAGTGTTCTAGATATCAGTGGGCAGAACCCTGTCAATGTTGGGGGAAATCTGAAAACTGGAAAGGGCAAATGGAGGACACATGGATCGCCTAGCACCTGGATAGCAGAGCTGGCATAGAACTTTCAACCACTTCTGTAATTGTCTGTAGATCAAAGAACCAGTTGATGGCATAAATAACACCTTTCAGCATAACAATTCCCCCATCTCATCTTTGCCCTGTGTCCCAACAGAATTTAAAAATGGTGAAACACTAAGAGAGAAAGGAAAGAAGAGAGTAAGATATTCCCTCCCAGAAGCCCCTGAGAAGAGCATTGGTAAGTCTGCATTATTTGCTCTCTACTTTCAATAACACCAACATATTTATTATGCTAGATTATGAGTAATATCATAATAATAAAAGGTCAGAACCATTGGGGAACTTCAGTGTAGACACAGACCACAGCAACAGAAGAGGTTCTCCCATCACAGTAGTGAATCCATCTCCCCGAGACGTGAAAGCTAGGTTGACAGAAGAATTCTTGCATACAGCTAGTGCTGTCTACACTGAAAGAGAAAGAAAAGAAGAGAGGAAGGAGAATAAGACTTTTGGGGTAGGAAGGTGGGAATGGGGATGCATGGGAGGAGAAGGGCAAGGGGTTGCACAGAGGACCTCCAGCATGCAGGGACCATGGGTCACTTGGCACGAGGACAGAGTGGATGGAGGGTCACACAGATTCCCTGGCATGTGGAAAGATTGGGTGGCTACAGTGAGTCCCTGAAATAGAGGGGAATGGAATGGGGTCTCTCAGGGAGTTGTGCGGGGATGAAGAGATGCAAGGAGTCCCTGGTGCATGCAATGAGCTCAGCCTGCATAAACTATGGACGGTGTGATCCCCCAACACCAGTTTACAGGAGCCTGAGGCATGTGAGGTGCTAAGAACCCACAACTCCCAGTGACTTCAGGGTAACCTCCAGGAAGCTAGTTACCATGTGTGTAGGGTCTTTTCTTCTTTTCTTAAAACAATACTTCCTGAAACACAATGCACTTACTTATCACACCCTTTGCCAAAACACACAAAAGAAACGAAGTTTTGATTAGTACCATGTGGGCACACTCTCCTTCACTGGGGCATCTGATCTATTTCCCACCCCAGTGCACATATCTGAATCCACAGTTTTGAGGAAACAACATTTTTTTTCTTTTTTTCCGCCCAGAAACCCCTGAGAAGAGCTCTGGTAAATCTGCATTCTTTGTTCTCTACTTTCAGTAAGATCAAAACGTTTATTATGATAGATTATGAGTAACATCATAATAAGAAAAAGTAAGAACCATTGGTGAGCTGCAGACAAAAGCTCTTTTAGGCACTGTGACAATTTTAAGGAAAGTCAAAGGAGAACAAGTGCATTTTGAAAACTTAAAATGAGGGAATTCTGCAGAGGATTTAACAAAATTCCTGACCACTCAAGCCTAGTGAGTCAATTTGTGTTCAGGATTTATTGTCGACTCATTGGGATAAATTGTAGACAGTAGTTTTCCCCTTTTTATGCTTAAAGATTTTGTATGTTGTGAAAACTATTTGTTTAAAAAGAACCCCTTTGGTATAATATTGAGGAACAAAAATAATAAAGGAGAAATTATGATGCTGTTCTTCTTGTTTCTTTGTTTTGAAATCTTACCAGGTCTGTATCCATTTCATCCCTTTCATCTGTCAAATAATTTTAATTGTGCTTCCAGCAAACACATAGAACAAAGGACCCCAAACAATCTAGAACTGTTCTCTCTTTTTAAAATGGAAAGACATTTCTGGATCAGCACAAATCTATGTGGTGGATATTTTCAGTAACTAATTACTTTTTTTTTTTTTTGGTCTTGTTCTACAGGAATCATGGATATAGTTATCTTAGGTCTACTCCTGAGCATGATCATCATTGGGATCATCTTCTTCATTTACTATTGTTACAGTAGGAAAAATTTCCTTCTACATTTCTAGACTTTCTTCATATTTATCATATACAACCAAATTCTATGTAAATAATGTATGTGATAGATAGGCTACTTCTGATCTAGACAAAATAATGTGTTCCTCTTTCTTTTTTTTAAATTTTAGTTTTGTGTATTGTTTTCAGGGTGGTGATTTTAAAGGTGTAGGTGATTTTAGGGACGTGCTAGTCCTGTGTGTTTAAAATTTATATCAGATTAATTGACTATTTTTTTAAATTATTTTTTTCTATTTATTGTAATGTGTGCAATGGCCTATGGCTATGATGCTATATTAAATCACTTACTCAGTCTATATTGAAATTGGCATCAAGGGGAATATTTGGTGAGGAGGGGCTGCAGTCTTTGGCCCTTCACTTGGAAATGGTATAAATTATTACTAGAAACAGGCTCAAGAATTGGAACCACTTTTTGACTCAGCCCTTCACATATTTGTGGGTATTTGGCTCCATTATTGTGGATCAGTGCATTATTGACAGACAAACCATGACATTTTTCTCTGGATCCAGATTTAAATTGCATCTTTAGAAAGCAAGCCCAGGAAAACAACATCTCCCCATACCCAATTGATAGGGCGCTCCAAGACCAGGAGGAATTTCAGCATATATTTGGCCATGTTTTCCCTGGTAAACCCTATGCTTTGGGGAAAGGCTAGGGCAAGGTTTCTTCTGACACTGACAATAATGTCAGGTACAAAGCCAGTTCCCTCTTAGCCCTGATCTACACTATATAGTTAGGTTGACATAAGGCAGCTTACATCGACCTATCTATGTTGGTGTACACGCTACAGCCTTGCTCGGCTGTTTTAAGTGCCTTGCTACCCTGACATAATAACTCCACTTCCACAAGAGGCGTAGGGCTTAAGTTGGTTTAGTTAGGGTGAAGCAGTGTCTGTGTTGACAGTTCCATGAAATTGACAAGGAAGTCCTTCTGCTCCAAGCCGGGCTGCACCCCTCAACCCTGTTCCCCACTCCCAGCTGGGCTGTTATCCAGCCTCTTCTCTTCCCGCCCAGAGCCGGACTGATCTAGGTGTCCCAGCTCCCTGCTTCCTGCTGCGAGACTGGCTCCACCGAGGCTCCCAGGTTCCCATTGGGAGTCCTGGCAGTTGTCCCATTCACAGAGGAGTGAGGAGGCGAGAGCCCAGGCATGTGCCCCACTCCCGTTGGGGAGCATGGAGCCGAGAGCATGGGGGCTTGCTGTGCTCCCAGCAGGGAGTACAGAGCTGAGAGCAGGGATGGGGGCAGCTGGGCTCCCAGTGGGGAGCATGAAACTGAGAGCAGGTGTAGGAGGGCAGCTGGCAGGAAGCCTGGCAGGGATTGAGCAGCCGAGTGCCCAGGAGGCTACAGTGGTTCCAGCAGGGTTTGCAATACCAAAGCCATGCTCAGAGCAGGATGGAGAGCTTGGAGAGGGCAGCTGGCAGGGACCTGGGGTTATTGAGCTCCTGGAAGAGAGCTGTGAGCTGAGCTAAGAGCCCTGGCTCTCAGCTTTCCACACTATCCCTCCTGGGTCAGTGAAAGAGCTCATGGTGAGGAAATGCACCACTGACCGAAGGAAGGTCACGTGGACATGAACCACTGCAATGATTGCTGTGGGGACTATAAGTTGACCTAATATAGTTGACTTAAGTTTTAGTGTCGACATGCCCACAGTGTCTGAGACCTAACGCTGCCTCCGTGGGGCAATAGCCTCTTGCTCAAATCCTTTCTTGACTGGTGGCAGTGACAGCCCTTCTGGATGCTCTCCAGGAGGGAGATGGAAGGGAAGAGTTGGTACTAGAGGATGGGTGTTCCAGGAATACCAAACATACCGGTGCAATCATAGGCCTTGATCATGGCAACTGTTCCACACAGCATCAGGTTCTGCCTGGAAGAATGCAGGATTGCAGCCATAATGCATGGATATCCTTAAGTATTTTCATCAGGACTGACACACTGAACTCTTGTCAGGGCAAGCAAGGTACCCAGCCAGTGCATGTGACCCATGTCTCTATAGGGCTTTCCTTACTTAATGCAGACATTTCTTTTTCTGCATGATGCATTTCGTTAAATTGGGAAAGAAGAGGTTATAGCTACAGACCTGGGGCTAGATCCACAAAGGAGTTGAGGCACTTTAGATGCCTACCTCCAAAATTCAGGTCCTTAAAACCTTCTCTCTTTTGCCTCCTGACCCTGTAATTGTCTGCAGTTTCTCAACACCTGCATTTCCATTGTAAAAGTCCCCATGATGCCTACGTTTCTGCTGATGGCATATGCCAAACCACCTAAGTCCTGGAGACCAGGTGCCTAAGCTCACACCTAAGCCTCAGCAGGATAGTCAAACTAGGTATTGCCCACCAGACCAGGCCTTGCCCAAAATGATGCCAGAGAGGAGGTGTCACTAACGCCCTTATAGCCATTAATTTGTTGTTTGGATCACTCACCCAAAATGTTGGACACCCAGATTCAACACCCTCTTCTGCCTGACATTGGGTTCTAGCCTTCCCCACAATCCTTTCCAGGGGAGCATCCTAGCCACTGAGGTAACCTGGGATAAAGGTCACACCCTTTTCCTTTCAGGCAGAGAAGGGACTTGAACGTAGATCCATTAGTAAAAGGTGGTGTTTAGACCCCTACCTCTCAGAGAGGGCTCATGGCTGTCGGTCCTCAGCAGACTTCAGCCACTCCCTTCTCCTCAGCATTTCCTATTGGCTAGCTTAGGCATTTCCCTTCACAGCATGCTGGCTTTTGTGTAGTCCATTCTTAGGCACCTAACTCTCCCCATGCATTGTTAGGGAATGTGGATGCCTAACACCAGGTTGTACACTGCACTGGGAGGCAGGGAATCTAGAGATTAGGCTTTTTGATGCTGAGTCACAGTCATTTGTGTAGCTCGCTTTAAAATATATAGTAGACTTACTACTCTGCTAGGTGGTTTCTATTGAATAACACTGAGATCCTATTTAAAAAACATACATCACTCCCTATCTCTGGGGCTTTAGAATTTTAAGGCAGTAGGGTTTTAGGTAATCAGTATTTACTATTTAAATCGCCATGGGTGTTTTCATATATTATCTCTGACTTTTATTTTAGGAAAAAGAAGTAGAGATCCTGAAAAAGGTAACAAATGGGGCAGATCAACATATAGTTTTGCCAAGTATTTATGTTTATTCAAATGTAACATATTGTGGCAAAGTTCCTCCTCTACCTTGGTGGGTCCTGCGCTTATTGGTGGATTTCCTCACCTCAGTGATCTTCCCCTCTGGTGGAACCCACAGTCTGGGTCAACTCCTCCTATGTCTGATCAGGAGTAGCGAGGTTTGGGGGGAACCCGGGCCCGCCCTCTACTCTGGGTTCCAGCCCAGGGCTCTGTGGATTGCAGCAGTCTATAGTGCCTCTTGTAACAGCTGCATGACAGCTACAACTCCCTGGGCTACTTCCCCCTGACCTCCTCCAAACACCTTCTTTATCCTCACCACAGGACCTTCCTCCTGGTGTCTGATAATGCTTGATTGTATGATAATTCCTCAATCCTCCAGTAGCACATCCTCTCAGTCTCAGCGCCTTGTGCCTCTTGCTTCCAGCTCCTCACACACACTTCTCTCCTCTGGCTCCTCCTCCCCTGACTGGAGTGAGCTCCTTTTTAAACCAGGTGCCCTGATTAGCCTGCATTGATTGGTTGCAGGTGTTCTAATCAATGTAGCTATCTCCAATGCCTTCTAGAAAGATCTTAATTGGCCCCAGGTGCCTTGATTAACCTGGAGCAACTGCCATTTTGGTTACCACGGTACTAGGGATTTGTTTAGCCTGGGGCTAACATACCTGTTCCTCAGTACTTTACCGTAGCCATCCGGCCTTGCCCCATCACATATCCCGCCCTCAGCTCAACACCAGAGGGTTGGGCAACTTGGGACGCCAGGCAGTGTGCTCGTGAAAGACCATCAGCGTTGCCGTGGTGGCATCCAGCCCTGTGCCGTACACAGAACTGGAATGGTTGGAGGGATAAGAACCACCTTGTGACCCTTGCATTCTTTTCCTTATTTCTCTGCATCCATTGGAGGGGTGCATGGTCCGTCACAAGAGTAAATCGTCGGCCTAAGAGGTAATAACGCAGCGTCTCCAAGGCCCATTTGACAGCAAGGCATTCTCTCTCAACTACTGCATACTTCTGTTCTCACGGGAGCAGCTTTCTGCTTAGGTAGAGAATCGGGTGTTTTTCATCTCTAATCATTTGTGACAGAACTGCCCCCAACCCCACCTCAGAAGCATCTGTCTGCAAAATAAATTCCTTGGTAAAGTCCGAGGCTATGAGTATGGGGTCATTACAGAGGGCCGTCAGAAGGTCTACAAACACCCCTTCTGCAGCGTCGGTCCACTTCACCATGTCTGGACCTCGAGCTTTCACCAGATCTGTTAGAGGACTTGCCCTACTGACGAAGTGGGGAATAAAATGTCGGTAGTAGACTACCACGCCTAGGAATGCACAGACCTGCTTCTTTCGGGTCTGCCGGGGCCAGTTTTGAATCGCCTCTAGCTTATTAGTTTGGGGCTTCACTATACCCCTTCCTACAATATATCCCAGGTACCTAGACTCTGCTGGTCCTATGGCACATTTAGCAGGATTAGCCATGAGGCCAGCCCGCCTTAAGGTGCGTAGCACTGCCTCAACCTTCTCTAAGTGGGTTCCCCAGTCTGGCGTATGGATGATGACATAATCTAGGTATGCAGCTGCATAACTAGTATGGGGGCGCAGCAGCTTATCCATGAGGCGCTGGAAAGTGGCTGGGGCCCCATGTAACCCAAAAGGAAGGACAGTGTACTGGAATAGCCCGTCTGGGGTGGAGAACGCTGTCTTTTCTTTAGCTTCTTTGGGCAGGGGAATCTGCCAATACCCTTTTGTCAGATCCACTGTAGTCAAGAATCGGGCACTACCCAGTCGGTCAACCAGTTCGTCGATGCGTGGTATGGGGTATGCATCAAATTGGGATACTTCATTCAGTCGGCGAAAGTCATTACAGAATCTCATGGTACCATCAGGTTTGGGCACTAGAACGATTGGACTGCACCACTGACTGTAGGATTCTTCAATAACGCCTAATTCTAACATTTTCTTTACTTCGGCCTTGATTTCTTCTCTTTTGGCTGCTGGGATTCGGTAGGGTCTCAGTGTTACTTTGGTTCCGGGGATCATGCAGATATGGTGATAGGTCTCAGTCGTCCACCCCGGTTTTGTAGAGAATACATCTCGGTTACGATTAATCATGTCGGCTGCCTCGATCTTTTGTATTGGCGTCAAGTCGGGTGATATCTTCACTTGCTCATGTACATTATCCTCCTGGGGAAGGGTCTCCCGGGTGACTAAGCATGCATCTCGATCATGCCAATGTTTTAGAAGATTGATGTGGTAAATTTGCTCCGGTTTTCTGCAGCCTGGCTGACGCACCTTATAGTTTACCTCTCCCATGGCTTCAATCACTTCATAGGGTCCCTGACACTGGGCCAACAGCTTGCTTTCTGCTGTGGGCACAAGGACCATTACTCGATCCCCCGGTTGGAACCGTCAAAGCTTTGCTTGGTGGTTATAATGGGTCCGTTGGGTCTCCTGTGCTTTCTCCAAGTGTTCTCGTACAATGGGTGTAACTTGGGCTATCCGATCCCTCATCTGTAGTACATGCTCGACTATGTTCCTTCTGGGATTTGGCTCCTCTTCCTAGGCTTCTCTGGCTATATCCAATATGCCTTGGGGGTGGTGCCCGTATAGTAGTTCGAATGGAGAGAAACCTGTGGAGGCTTGTGGAACTTCCCGGATGGCGAACATGAGGTAAGGCAATAGGGTATCCCAGTCTTTCCCATCCCGGCTCACCACTTCCTGATCATGGCCTTGAGGGTCCTATTGAACCTTTCCACAAGGCCATCTGTTTGTGGGTGGTATACAGAGGTCCGTAGGGCTTGTACATGGAGCAATGAACAGAGATCTTTCATCAACTTAGACACGAAAGGTGTCCCTTGATCAGTCAGTATCTCCTTGGGTAGCCCAACCCGGGAAAAGATCTGTACTAGCTCCTTAGCTATAGTCTTGGAGGCTGTGTTGCGTAGGGGGACGGCTTCCTGGTATTGGGTTGCATAGTTTAGTACAACCAGCACATGTTGGTGGCCCTGAACTGTCTTCTCTAGGGGCCCAATCAGATCCATGGCTATGCGTTCAATGGTACCTCTATTATTGGAAAAGGTATCAAAGGGGCCCGTAAGTGTGGGCGAGGGCTATGTAGCTGACACTCTGGACAAGAGGTGCAGTATCGCCTGACATCTTCATGTACGCCTGGCCAGAAGAACCTCCACAGGATCCTGGCCTAGGTTTTCTCTACCCCTAAGTGTCCTCCAGACAGGTGACTGTGGGCGAGGCTCAATATGGCTTTTTGATGTTTTTGTGGCACCATAAGTTGATGTATCTCCTGCTCCTGCATTTGCACCACATGGTACAGGAGATCTTTCTTCACTATAAAGTAGGGTCCTGGACCTTGGACCTTCCCCTCCATTGGTATCCCATCTATGTCAGCCACCTTTTTCCTGATGTTATCATATCTAGGGTCCTCTGCCTGGTCCCATCCGAAAGTCTCTTTCCCAGGATTAACCTGCCTGAGCTCCCAGGAGCCGGCGTCTGCTTCTTCTAATGGCTTGTTGCCATCACGGCTGGGCCAGCCTCCGGCTCACCTTCCATGTTGAAAGTTTCTCTGATGGCTGCTCATATCCATCTGCCTACTAGTGCGGTCTTCTGACCCTGGGTCAGGATCCCGGTTCCCAAAGCCTTCGCAGCCTTCCTTTCTTTTTTTGTCTTCCGGGCCTTTTGGGGGGTAGAATATTTCTATTTCTCAGGAGAATAGATCCTGAGAAAACTCAGAAAACATTGGGGGTTGACATTCCCCCAATGATGAGTCGCTGCCAACAGGGTCTCCACCTCCCTCCAGCCTCTCCGGGAGGAGTAAATTATCAAAACCTGGATAGTCCCTCCCAATAACTACAGGATATGGGAGTTTAGGAACAATGCCCACTGTCACCTCAATGGGGTTCCCCTGAACCTCTATCTCCACTGGGATGGTGGGGTAATGGCTCATGGCCCCATGCACACACATCACTGCTACACGTTTGGCTTGCAGCAGCTGGCTACTTTTTACCAGCTTACCCGATATAAGGGTGATAGCACTCCTCGAGTCCACAAGTGCTGTAGTCTCTTTTCCATTTATCTTCACTGGCCTGGTGTAGTTATGTGGGGCTAATGCGACGCCCGCAAGGTGGATAAGGGAGCATGGGACCTCCAAATCCCCCAAGTTGCATTGCATAGGCTCTTCGGTGCTCGGACACTGTGCTGCTATGTGTCCCCACTCCCCACATGCATAACATCTATAACTGTTTCTAATCAGTCTCCTATCATGTGGGCTAGGGGGTTTAGTCCCAGGGTTCCCCCAACTCAGGCCAATCCCTTCCTTCTGGAGTCTCTGCTGGTTTTCAGCCCCCCTCTTCCTCCACCGAGGACTTCCCAGGGGTTTGGCTGTCCCAACTTCCAGGGTTGGGGTTGGGTGTTTGCTACGGAAGGGGCTTTCCTTGGGTATTTGGGTCAATTCCCTGGCTGTCATGCGTCTTTCTACCAGCGTGATCATCTCGCATAACTGTACGGATCGTTCTGGCCTACCCATTTGCGGAGAACTGGTGGCAGTGCCCTCGTGTACCCATCGATGACCAGAAACTCTAGTATCTCTTCCGGACTCCGGGATTTTGTTTGCAACCACTTTCGTGCGAGATGGATGAGGTCATACAATTGGGACCTCGGGGTTTTGTCTTCCTGGTACCTCCACTCATGATACAGCTGGGCCCGCACTGCGGATGTTACCCTAGATCTGGCCAAGATCTCTGCCTTCAGCTGGGAGTAGTCTGCTGCAGCATCTTCAGGCAGATCATGGTAGGCCTTCTGGTCCTCCCCACACAGGAATGGGGCAAAGATGCCAGACCACTGATCTTGAGGCCAGGCCTCCCGTAGGGCTGTCCTCTCAAAGGCCAGAAGGTATGCCTCTACATCATCCTCCTGCATCATTTTCTGCAGCCAATGGCTAGCCCGTATGAGCCGCGTCCCATCATGGCCACAGTTCAGCTCTGTAAGGGTCTTTACCTGGTTTACCAGTTCCTGCAACATAGCTCGGTCTTGAGCAGCTTGGTCCATCAGCAGACAATTAGTCTCTTGCTGCAGCTGCACTGCTTCTTGGCGGGCAGCTGCCTGGACACGGGTAGCCTCCTGCTGGGCTGCTGTGGCTTGTATCAGTGCCCGCACTACATCATCCGTTGTGGTGAAAAAAAAAATTAACCCCCCTCTCTCTTTTTTTTTTAAATCAACCTCCTTCTTCCGCTGCGCTGTGCACACCAAAGATCCCACCCCTGACACCAGTTGTGACAAAGTTCCTCCTCTACCTGCTGGGTCCTGCGCTTTTTGGCGGATTTCCTCACCTCAGTGATCTTCCCCTCTGGTGGAACCCACAGTCCGGGTCAACTCCTCCTATGTCTGATCAGGAGTAGCGAGGTTTGGGGGGAACCCAGGCCCGCTCTCTACTCCGGGTTCCAGCCCAGGGCCCTGTGGATTGCAGCAGTCTATAGTGCCTCTTGTAACAGCTGCATGACAGCTACAACTCCCTGGGCTACTTCCCCCTGACCTCCTCCAAACACCTTCTTTATCCTCACCACAGGACCTTCCTCCTGGTGTCTGATAATGCTTGATTGTATGATAATTCCTCAATCCTCCAGTAGCACACCCTCTCAGTCTCAGCTCCTTGTGTCTCTTGCTCCCACCTCCTCACACGCACTTCTCTCCTCTGGCTCCTCCTCCCCTGACTGGAGTGAGCTCCTTTTTAAACCCAGGTGTCCTGATTATCCTGCCTTGATTGGCTGCAAGTGTTCTAATCAATGTAGCTATCTCCAGTGCCTTCTAGAAAGATCTTAATTGGCCCCAGGTGCCTTGATTAACCTGGAGCAACTGCCATTTTGGTTACCATGGTACTAGGGATTTGTTTAGCCTGGGGCTAACATACCTGTTTCTCAGTACTTTACTGTAGCCATCCGGCCTTGCCCCATCACAG
>ML128654.1:172134-214363 GCA_003846335.1 Cuora mccordi
ATCTATATCTATATCTATATCTATATATATATATATATATATATATACACAAACACAAAGGGTAAACAGAAAAAATACTATTTGTTGTGACTAGTAATTTCCCAGATGAGTATGTAACCAGTGAATTGGCCCATCAATTCCATACTTTTTTGGAAATTTTAGGAAAAATCCCCTCAGCAGTTTGAGACATTAAAATTACATTTCCCCTCAATATTTTAAGAACATTGTTACTCCTAAAGGGTTAGATTTTGACTTAACCATGATCTTTATATATGGGTCAGCGTGTAGCTGCACTGTCCCAATAGAAAAGAGGAATGGAATGGACTCAGAAAGGTACTACATTGTGTGTTTCAATGAGACAGTTACACTCTCCCTCCCACGAACTGTCCCGGCAGAAAGAGGGAGGGAGGAAGAGATAAAGGCCTCTGAACATGCCTGGGATCCTGGGAGGGGTAAAGAAGTACAGAGTAACACAAGGTAAACAATAAACTGCGTAGGCAGAAAATGGGCAAGGCTGAAGACATCTGGGATTAAATGCACTCTCAGTATGCAAATGGGGACACCTGATTCTGGCCCCCATGCACTACTAAGGCAACATACAATGGCTGCAGTTGAGTTACAATAGTGCAAGGAAGGATTCTCCTGGCGTAAGCACAGCATAGCTCCATGCAGCTCTATACTGCTGTCTCTAAGCTGTGATGTCAGGTGAATGCCCAAGGGTGGACTTGTAGTACACAGTCTACAGGGGATTCTGGGCTACAATACATCCTATTTCACACCCAATGCAGCTTACTTAGCTGTACCTGAACTACTTAGTACATACCTAGGGTCCGGGTGGGATTGTACTCAGTTGGCTAGCCCATGAGCCTGCCATGCCACCATCGCTTCATTGCTATTTTTAGCAAGCTGGCTACATCAAAGCTAGCTTGGATATGTCTACACATGCTGCCATTGCACCTCCTGACTGCAGTGTAGACATACCCTTAGACATCATGCTTGATTCTAGACAGGAGTAACTTGGGTGCAGATTTTCAAAGTTTGTGTTGGGTGCTAAACTCTTTTGAAAACCTGGCCACAGGAGATGACACAGTCAGTCATTAATTCAGGGTCAGTTTCTGCTGCATTCCTGTCCTGTTCATGCCTTTAACCTCATACATGCAACACTTCACCAGCCATGGGTGGGGACCAGATCCAATCATGGGATGTTTCTGGGATAAAGAACTTTTGGAAAACATAGAACAAGTGTTTATTACTTTAAACACTTTGGGCCAGACCCTCAGTTGGAGATAACAGTCTCCAAAGATGTTAAGGGCTGCTATGGAGAAGAGGTGATCAATTGTTCTTCCTGTCCACTGAAGGTAGAACAAGAAGTAATGGGTTTAATCTGCAGCAAGGGAGATTTAGGTTAGATATTAGGAAAATCGTTCTAATTCTAAAACTAGTTAAGCTCTGGAATAGGTTTCCAAAGGAGGTTGTGAAGTCCCCATCTCTGGAAGTTTTTAAGTACCGGTTGGACAAAAAGCTGTCAGTGATGGTCTAAGTCAGGGGTCTCAAACACGCGGCCTATGGGGCTATTTCCTGTAGCCCACCAAGCAGCCCATGCCCCCCCCAGCCTACCTCCAGGCCAGGGGTGGGCAAACTACACCCACGAGATTGAGCCCCGCGCCGCTCCCTGAAGCCACTGGCATCACATCCCAGCATCCGGGGGAAGGGAGGGGAGAGTAGAGGGCTCCTATGTTGCCCTGGTTTCCAGGCACCGCCCCCCCCCACAGCTCCCATTGGCCGGGAACAGGGAACTGCGGCCAATTGGAGCTTCAGGGGAGGTACCTGTAGGAGCAGCAAGCAGCGCGCGGAGCCCTGCGTCCCCCCTCCCTCAGGAGACGCAGGTACATGGTTCCAGCTATTTCATGGAGAGGAGAGGCACAGGGCTGGGGCCAGGGCAGGCAGCCTGTCCTGGCCCTGGTGTATGTCACTGCCACTTAGGAGCCGCTTTAGGTAAGTGGCTCAGGGCCAGAGCCCAAAGCCCTCCTGCACGCTGCCCACTAACTCCCTGCCCTGAGCCCCTTGATATACCACATCCCTCCTGCACCCCGACTCCCTTCCCTGAATCATAGAATCATAGAATATCAGGGTTGGAAGGGACCTCAGGAGGTCATCTAGTCCAACCCCCTGCTCAAATCAGGACCAATCCTTGAGCCCCCTGCTGCATCCCACACCCCTTCTACACCCGAACTCCCTGTCCTGAGCCCCCTGCTGCACCCTGACCCCCTGCTACATCCCTCACCCCTTCTGCACACCAAACCCCAACCCCCTGTCCTGAGCCCCCTGCCGCACCCCTCACCCCTCCTGCACCCCCACCCCAACTCCTTGTCCTGAGCCCTGTGTCGCACACTACACACCTCCTGTACTCCCTGCCCTGAGCCTCCGCCACACCCTGCACCTCAACTCTCTGTCATGACCCCTCGCCACAAACCTCCTGACCCCTCTGGGGGCAGGGAGGGGGCAGAGTTGGGGTGGGGACTTCGGGGAAGAGGTTGGAATGGGGGCAGGGAAGGGGTGGGAAGAGGCGGGGCAGGGGCAGGGTCTCATGGAAGAGGTGGAGTGGGGGCAGGGCCGGGGGCAGAAAGGGGGGGTGTCAGTGATGCGGCCCTTGGGCCAATGAACTAGTCCTCATGTGGCCCTCCTGGTCATTTGAGTTTGAGACCCCCTGGTCTAGGTTTACTTGGAGCTGCCGTAGCACAGGGGGTTGGACTTGCTGACCTCTCAAGGTCAGTTCCAGTCCCACTTTTCTATATCATTGGACCAGTTTGTTCCATCTGAAGATCTGGTCCATATGTCCATAACATATAATAGCAGAGGGATATTTCTGGGGAAAATAGGAAAATGCTGTAATAAATATTTGATGTAGCTTGTCAGAGTTCATATGTGATATTTCTGTTAAACATTCTAACCTTCTCTGTGTTGCTTTGCTTTCTTTTGAAGGGAGACTCATCAGTGCAAAAGAAGGTAGATATGGTATTTCATCACTTCATTATTTAAAATCAATATGTAAAAAGATGAGAAACCTGTTCCTTTTTCATAATAATATTAGAGTTCATTGTGCTTTTCCTAGATTTCTTGAAAGCAAATTCAAAATGTTTTGCTTTTCATCAGTATAAATCGGGGTTGTCAATGCAACTCATTGTATGGGACACATCTTCATAGATACATTGTGTGATGGACACCCTCTAATGGACAGTCTCCCATTCATGATGACCCACACTCCACCTTCCCTCCCATTCACAATTGCATAACACCCCCAGGGCAGCTACTACAATTGCTTGGAAAAACATTATTGAGAAAGCCCAGTGTATTGTTAGCTGCCTTTAGTGCTCTGTATCAGTGGTTCCCAAACTTTTTTCCTCCAAGGACTCCTGTGGCATTTGACTAAATTTCCTGGACCACTTTCATTTTTGTACATAAGTTTCATGTTGTTATTATTATTATTCTTTTAGTTAGGTTAATTTATTATTTTAAAATATATGTTTTGTAATTAAAATAAGAATTACAACAGAACCAAAAATAAACAGTCAGCGATCATTATATTATCACATCAGACTGATTTTCACTTTAACTAAAATTATTTTGTGGTGTAGTTCTGAATGGGCAAGTACTGGTGGTTCCTAGAGTGACCAGATAGCAAGTGTGAAAAATTGGAACGGGGATGGGAGGTAATAAGCGTCTATATAAGAATAAGACACAAATATCATAGAATCATAGAATCTCAGGGTTGGAAGGGACCTCAGGAGGTCATCTAGTCCAACCCCCTGCTCAAAGCAGGACCAAACCCAACTAAATCATCCCAGCCAGGGCTTTGTCAAGCCTGACCTTAAAAATCTCTAAGGAAGGAGATTCCACTACCTCCCTAGGTAACCCATTCCAGTTCTTCACCACCCTACTAGTGAAAAAGTTTTTCCTAATGTCCAACCTAAACCTCCCCCTCTGCAACTTGAGACCATTACTCCTTGTTCTGTCATCTAGTACCACTGAGAACAGTCTAGATCCATCCTCTTTGGAACCCCCTTTCAGGTAGTAGAAAGCAGCTATCAAATCCCCCCCTCATTCTTCTCTTCTGCAGACTAAACAATCCCAGTTCCCTCAGCCTCTCCTCATAAGTCATGTGCTCCAGCCCCCTAATCATTTTTGTTGCCCTCTGCTGGACTCTCTCCAATTTACCCACATCCTTCTTGTAGTGTGGGGCCCAAAACTGGACACAGTACTCCAGATGAGGCCTCACCAGTGCTGAGTAGAGGGGAATGATCACATCCATCAATCTGCTGGAAATGCCCCTACTTATACAACCCAAAATGCCATTAGCCTTCTTGGCAACAAGGGCACACTGTTGACTCATATTCAGCTTTTCGTCCACTGTAACCCCTAGGTCCTTTTCTGCAGAACTGCTGCCCAGCCATTCGGTCCCTAGTCTGTAACAGTGCATGGGATTCTGCCGTCCTAAGCGCAGGACTCTGCACTTGTCCTTGTTGAACCTCATCATATTTCTTTTGGACCAATCCTCTAATTTGTCTAGCTCCCTCTGTATCCTATCCCTACCCTCCAGCGTATCAACCACTCCTCCCAGTTTAGTGTCATCTGCAAACTTGCTAAGGGTGCAGTCCACACCATCCTCCAGATCGTTAATGAAGATATTGAATAAAACCGGCCCCAGCACCGACCCTTGGGGCACTCCACTTGATACCAGCTGCCAACTAGACATGGAACCATTGATCACTACCTGTTCAGCCCGACCATCTAGCCAGTTTTCTATCCACCTCACCGTCCATTCATCCAGCCCAGACTTCTTTAACTTGCTGGCAAGAATACTGTGGGAGACTGTACCAAAAGCTTTGCTAAAGTCCAGAAATAGCACATCCACTGCTTTCCCCTCATCCACAGAGCCGGTTATCTCATCATAGAAGGCAATTAGGTTAGTCAGGCATGACTTGCCCTTGGTGAATCCATGCTGACTGTTCCTGATCACTTTCCCCTCCTTTAAGTGGTTCAGGATTGATTCCTTGAGGACCTGTTCCATGATTTTTCCAGGGACTGAGGTGAGACTGACTGGCCTATAGTTCTCTGGATCTTCCTTCTTCCCTTTTTTAAAGATGGGCACTACATTAGCTTTTTTCCAGTCGTCCGGGACCTCCCCCGATCGCCCTGATTTTTCAAAGATAATGGCCAATGGCTCTGCAATCTCATCGGCCAACTACTTTAGCACCCTCGGATGCAGCGCATCCAGCCCCATGGACTTGTGCTCGTCCAGCTTTCCTAAATAGTCCCGAACTACTTCTTTCTCCACAGAGAGCTGGTCACCTCCTCCCCATACCGTGCTGCAGAGTGCAGCTGTCTGGGAGCTGACCTTGTCTGTGAAGACAGAGGCAAAAAAAGCATTGAGTACACTAGCTTTCTCCACATACTCCATCGCTAGGTTCCCTCCCTCATTCAGCAAGGGGCCCACACTTTCCTTGACTTTCTTCCTCTTGCTAACATACCTAAAGAAACCCTTCTTTTTACTCCTAACATCTCCGGCTAGCTGCAACTCCAAGTGTGATTTGGCCTTCCTAATTTCACACCTGCATGCCTGAGCAATACTTTTATACTCCTCCCTGGTTATTTGTCCAATCTTCCACTTCTTGTAAGCTGTTTTTTTGTGTTTAAGACAAGCAAGGATTTCACTGTTAAGCCAAGCTGGTCGCCTGCCATGTTTACTTTTCTTCCTACACATCGGGATGGTTTGTTCCTGCAACCTCAATAAGGTTTCTTTAAAATACAGCCAGCTTTCCTCGACTCCTTTCCCCGTCATGTTATTCTCCCAGGGGACCTTGCCCATCAGTTCCCTGAGGGAGTCGAAGTCTGCTTTTCTGAAGTCCAGGGTCTCTGTTCTACTGCTTTCCTTTTTTCCTTGTGTCAGGATCCTGAACTCGACCATCTCATGGTCACTGCCTCCCAGGTTCCCATCCACTATTGCTTCCTCTACTATTTCTTCCCTGTTTGTGAGCAGCAGGTCAAGAAGAGCTTTTCCCCTAGTTGGTTCCTCCAGCACTTGCACCAGGGAATTGTCCCCTACACTTTCCAGAAACTTCCTGGATTGTCTGTGCACCGCTGTATTGCTCTCCCAGCAGATATCAGGGTGATTAAAGTCACCCATGAGAACCAGGGCCTGCGATCTAGCAACTTCTGTTAGTTGCTGGAAGAAAGCCTCGTCCACCTCATCCCCCTGGTCTGGTGGTCTGTAGCAGACTCCCACCACGACATTACCCTTGTTGTTCATACTTCTAAATTTAATCCAGAGACTCTCAGGTTTTTCTGCAGTTTCATACCGGAGCTCTGAGCAGTCATACTGCTCTCTTACATACAACACAACTCCCCCACCTTTTCTGCCCTTCCTGTCCTTCCTGAACAGTTTATATCCATCCATGACAGTATTCCAATCATGTGAGTTATCCCACCAAGTCTCTGTTATTCCAATTACATCATAATTCCCTGACTGTGCCAGGACTTCTAGTTCTCCCTGCTTGTTCCCCAGGCTTCTTGCATTTGTGTATAGGCACTTAAGATAACTCGCTGATTGTTCCGCTTTCTCGGTCTGAGACAGGAGTCCTCCCCTCTTGCAGTCTCCTGCTTGTGCTTCCTCCCGGTATCCCACTTCCCCACTTACCTTGGGGCTTTGGTCTCCTTCCCCCGGTGAACCTAGTTTAAAGCCCTCCTCGCTAGGTTAGCCAGCCTGCTTGCAAAGATGCTGTTCCCTCTCTTCGTGAGGTGGAGCCCATCTCTGCCTAGCAATCCTTTTTCTTGGAAGACCATCCCATTGTCAAAGAATCCAAACCCTTCTCTCCGACACCATCTGCATAGCCATTCGTTGATTTCCATGATTCGACGGTCTCTACCCTGGCCTTTTCCTGCCACAGGGAGGATAGACGAGAATACCACTTGCACCTCAAACTCCTTTATCCTTCTTCCCAGAGCCACGTAGTCTGCAGTGTTATGCTCAAGGTCATTCTTGGCAGTATCATTGGTGCCCACGTGGAGAAGCAGGAAGGGGTAGCGATCCGAGGGCTTGATGAGTCTCGGCAGTCTCTCCGTCACATCGTGAATCCTAGCCCCTGGCAAGCAGCACACCTCTCGGTTTTCCCGGTCAGGGCGGCAGATAGATGACTCAGTCCCCCTGAGGAGAGAGTCCCCGACCACCACCACCCTCCTCCTCCTCCTGGGAGTGGTGGTCGTGGAACCCCCATCCCTAGGACGGCGCATCTCATGCCTTCCAATCAGTGGAGTCTCCTTCTGCTCTGTTCCCTCAGATGTATCATCCACTCCATTCTCTGCACTAGTACCTGTGGAGAGAACACGAAAACGGTTGCTCACCTGTATCTGTGTTTCTGGTACATGGACGTTTCTGGTACTCTTTCCTCTTCTGGATGTCACATGCCGCCAGTTATCCTCACTGGCCTTCTGTCCCCGCTGTGTAGCCTGCTCTGAATCTTCAGAACATTGTGCCCACTGAAGCTGATCCTGACGTCTATCCAGGAAATCATCATTTTCTTTTATGGAACGCAGGGTTGATATCCGTTTCTCCAGACCTTGAATCTTCTCCTCCAATATGGAGATCAGCTTGCACTTTGTACAGACAAAGTCGCTTCTATCCTGTGGAAGGAAGACAAACATGGCACATCCTGTGCAGGTCACAACGGCAGATCGCTCAGCATCCATGGTCTCTTCCTTCTAAGAGCTCTCTCCAGGCGAACTCCCAGGCAAACTCCTTCTGTTTGCCTCTCTGCTGTTCACTGCTCAGCTGGTTCGCAGCTGACTGCCTTTTTATAACAGTCAGGCCCAGCTGGAACAAAGCACTCCCAAATCAAACTGGTCAAACAAGCAATTACACAATCAAGCACACAGTCAAACTGCCAAACTGCCCCCCCAACAGACACTCAGATACTCACCAGCGCAGTCCCCCTACTGCAGCACTTAGCGTACCTCTGCTCAGAGGGATCCCAGGCAAACTCCTTCTGTTTGTCTCTCTGCTGTTCACTGAGATTGGGACATTGGGACATGTGGTTACCCTAGTGGTACCAGAATGCTCCCGCCACTTCTGGGAGTGTCCCCCAGCAGCATGACCTTTCACACATAGTGTGTAAGAGGTCACACTGTATGAAGGACACCATTCTGAGAACAAAATGGCTTCCTGCCATGCAGCAAAAGTGCCAGAACACTTTTCCTGCACATTCTGGTCCCACTGTAGTACTCGTTAAGGGACAGACCCCCACAGAACTCAGGACAGATCCCACTCTCCCCGGAGGTCCGGGGAACCCATTTCTGAACCTCTGCTCTATTTGACTGGCCTTTTCTGAAGAAGAAAAACCAAAAAATCCAGTATTCACCCATCTCTACTCATAAAGCTCTTTATGCAGCCCAGCCACCACTAGAGGGGCATTGAGTGCCCCACTGATTAGGTGCATGTTACACTGTTTCTCCATATATCTACCACCATGATCTTGAAGCCACAAGTATGGGTGTTTGGGGAACTTTGTCCAAATTTAGGGTCTGGTCCACTACTGCAGCATACTGACTGATTTACTGCTAAAGCTCATGCTGAAAGTCCTGGCCTCAAATCTCATTCTTGGCCCATGTGGTAGTGTTGTTATGCAGTACTTTTTATGAATGTTTTATTTTCAGTCTAATTATGAGCACAAACTCCTAATAATAGAGACATGGTCCTTTTAATTACCTGAAAAGTGTCTTACACACATCCCTGGGATAATATACAAAGTTATTTTTAAATACTCATTTTTTTCAAAATAAACCTCATAGTTTTATTTAACAAGTTAATAAAATATCCTGGTCATTGTAATTGTTAATTAGCATTAATTATAATTATTTATTATTATTATTTTATTTATTGCCAGGACTTGGAGTTGATGTGAGCCAGAGTCAGGGTAAGTGCAAGTGTCTTTTATACACAGGCCATAGTATATCTTCATTTGCAAACACACAGGGCAGGACTCTGGTCTCCACAGTGTATGTACCTCATTGACAGCACATTCTGAGGTAGATCCTATTCAGCTAATCAGCAGAGTAAAGGGGTCATAGGAGATTCCCCTTTCTGCCCCCCTTGCATACGGCATGCACCTCGGGCAGGCAAAAGTGCAGCTGCTCACGGCAAATGAATGTTGAATAAATAAACAAGAGTATTCACATTGCAAACTACAGCTGGCCAAAACCCCTGCATCCAAACATCTTTCAACTAAAAATGGCTTTTCAACAGAAGTGAAAAATAGTGAGAAAAGTTTTCACTTTGCCCAGATATTTTTTGGATTTCTTGATGAAGCATGCAAAGCCAAATTCACTTTTCAAATGTTTTTAGGTTTATTTAGTTTTCTTCTACTTTTCTTTCCCCTCTGCCCCGCCTCCCTTCTGAGGGAGAAAAAGTGGGGAAGAACCAATTTTTTTCCTTTTTTTTTAATCTTTCTTTTTGTTTGAAAATACACTAAATTTTTTCACAGAAAATAATTAACATTTTTTGACTAGTTCTGCTGGAACCAAGCAAACAAGCAAAGAAAGTACTGCAGCACTGGAATTCTTGTTCTTTTAGAATGAAGTGCACCCTCTGAATAGTGTCTGGATAAAACCTTCCACCAGGGGGCACTCCTGACAAAAAATAGATAGTGCTAGCCAGAAGTGCAACCTCAGTGCAGCCTCCATCACCCTGGCTTCTGTATAGCTCCATCTATCATGTAATGGGCTATTCAGTCTAGCAGAGGAAGGTGTAACATAATCTAGGGTTACAAGCTAAAGCTAGACAAATTCAGACTGGAAATAATTAGTAAATTTTTAATGGTGAGGGTAATTAACTATTGGAAAAATTGACCAAGGGTCTCTAGGAATTATTTTGGTGGAGTTCTGTGGCCTGTCATATCCCAGGATTCAGGATATATAATCACAATGGTCTCTTCTGACATTAGAATCTAGGAATCTGCCGTGGTATACAAGTACCATTGGCTTTGATTGTTGCATTTTATTATTTCTGTACTGTAAATTACCAAATATTGTCTTGGTTTTGGTAATTACATTATTTCTGTATGCTATGGAGAGAAAATTGGAGGTACAGGATTAAAAACATGGTTTTCTTTTTCTTTTGGTTTTTCAGGAAAACTACAGAAAGAAAAAGGTTCATTTCCATTGACTTCTGTTGCTTGGAGGATGTTTGGATGTGTAATATTTGGGGAATATGTTTTGGGGGACAAGAATCCATGTGAATACAAGAGAGATTGATGACTGTCAGTGTATTGATGAAAAGAGACAAGCAGATGGGAGTGATGGGTTGTGAGAGCAGTTTCCATGAGAAGACAAGGAGTCTGTAGAGTTTCCATGCTGAGAGAAGGTCTGGGATTTCTTCTTCATGGGGTGAGGTTTATTCAGAGTCCTGTCATGGCTGGCAGATGGGTCTGTTTGGATACGTAGCATGGGGATAGCAGTTGGGAGTGTGTGACAGTGGAATATGTGAGGTGTTCCACATTGAAAGCTTCGGAAGTAGTTAAAATTTAATATTTGTATTTGTTGACCCATTAAACACACAGACACACAAATGAGTGCAAGAAAAGATGACTACTAAAGCAGAGAAAAGTAACTTTGAATTGGTTCTTCTTCAATATAGCTCTATTAAACTGACTATACTAGTCAAAAATCTATAAAGAAGTGTGCAGGATTCACTTTTAGAAGTATGGGAGCAAAAATATATTTTTTTTCTAATAGATTTTTAATTAATCTCATGTCTTGTGTTTGGACTCCATAAAGAGGCAGTGTGTAACATCTCTAAAGCCATGAGAATATTCAGAATTTCCTTTATTGCAATGACAGGATTTATTGTAGAATTTTACAGTAGGGGGATGAATCTGGTTTGGATTCTTGCAACATAACTTGTCTGAGGTATCAGATTAGAAGCTTTTTGGTTGAGGCATAGTATCTGCTAGCTAACGCAACTGAAATTCACAAGGTGTGTGAACTAAAATAATATTTTTTTGATTTGCAGATGAACTTCAAGCAGAACTGAGTAAGTGTGTGTCGAATCTTTGAATGTAAAAGTTAATTCAATTCCATGGTGGAAAATTAATGCATATAGAAATAAAATTCTCACAGTTAGAAATAAGGAAACTGAAGCATCTTTGTTGTTGTTAGAATATTATTTTGATAAGATTTGCTAGAAAGGACAGATGCATGCTGCAAATCAATTCCTGCTCTCATTGTGTGAAAGTCTCTCCTATGCAATGGGCTATGTGTCACTTATATCCCACACATCCCTTCAGAAAAGGGCATACATGAGTATCTTGTGCTGCAGAGTCCTAGCACTTGCTTGCTGTGCAGGGATGAATTTCACCCCAAATAAGTCCTTACATGTCTGTGAATATAGAGGGAGTTATGCCCTGACAATGTGTCTCTAAATATGTGATTTGGATTTTGCCATTGATGTCAATAATAGCAGTAGGATCATGTTCTGTGAGATAGTGACTGTGTGTGGGTGTCCCACACACAAAATTTGAAATATTCTATTACCCTAGCTAATTTTTTTGTATATCAATTGTGTCTTCTCCACCACCGCCCTCCAGTCCCTCCTTGAGGTCTGGGGAGGGCAAGACACACGCTCCTGCAAAGCTTGAGGAGGGTGGGATCTCCTCCAATCCCTGTCACACTGGCCAGGCTTGAGGGGTGCATCCCCATGTCTTTGAGGGCTGGTAGAGAGGGAATCTCTTCACTTCCATTCCTGACCTAAGGGGCTTGATGGAACTAGAGAAGTAGCAGAACCAACAGGGATTGGTGTTGTGATGGGTTCGGTCACAGAAACGCCTTTGGGACTGTCACCTGATGAGCTGAGATTATCTCTGAGCATACTTTTCCTGCCAGTTTGGGACTCCAGAACCCTGCCTTTTTGAACCAGGCATGCTAGCCTGCTGCAACAAAGACCCAGGGTTTTGACCACGCCCCCAAAGCTGCAGGCTTTAGGTGAAAACATCTCAGCAGGTTCCCTGCCTCCAGCACCCAGACATCCAGCTCCCAATGGGATCCAAACCCCAAATAAATCCATTTTACTCTGTATAAAGCTTATACAGGGTAAACTCATAAATTGTCCACCCTCTATAACAGTGATAGAGAGAGATACACAACTGTTTGCTCCCCCGGGTACTAATCACTTACTTTGGGTTCATTAATAAATAAAAAATGATTTTGTTAAGTATAAAAAGTAGGATTTAAGTGCTTTCAAGTAATTACAGACAGAACAAAGTAAGTCACCAAGCAAGATAAAGCAAAAACACGCAAGTCTAAGCCTAAACCATTGAGTAACTGATTACAGGTAATATCTCACCCTTAGAGATGTTCCAATGAGCTTCTTTCACAGACTAGAGTCCTTCCTAGTCGGGGCCCAATCCTTTCCCCTGGTACAATCCTTGTTAGTTCCAGCAGCCATCTCAGGTGGCAACTAGTGATTTTCTCATAATTGGCTGCCTCCATTGTTCTGCTCCACCCCCTTTTATAGCTTTGGCACAAGGAGGGAATCTTTTGTCTCTCTGGGTCTCCATCCCTCCTTGTAAATGGAAAAGTACCAGATTTAAGATGGATTTTAGTATCATATAACATGGTCATATGTGCTGTGAGATCCAAGCCTCCATTCTTTTGGGCAGGCCTACAGGTACACAGGAAGGTTTGCAAGTAAACAGAGCCATCTACAGTTCATTGATTCCAGTTTAAATCTTATACTCCTAACTCCAAACATAAAAATAATACATGCAAACAAATAGGATGAACACACTCAGTATATAATAGGCTTTCTAATGACACCATACAAGGGATATTTAGCACAAAGCATATTCCAGTTATGCCATATTCATAAGCATACTTCCTAATGCATATGGAGTGCAACGTCACAGGTGCCTTCGACTTTCATTTTAAATATGTGTATATAAAAACAAGTTGTAAATTTAATTTTTTTAAAAATCTGATTTAAATGAAAGAAGTATGATTTTTTAATAAAATCATTGCTTTTATCCACTGGGGCTTTTGTTATTCATTTAATATTTGCTCCCATCTGTTTCTTTCTTATGGGAAGATTATTTTTTTAAAGTATCAAAGAAATTGTTTAAAATATTTTTGTTTTAGAGTATAGGAAATGTTTAACATATATCTGACATTAAAAAAGAGAAAACAAACAAACAAAAAATACATTTGTAAATAAAAAATAGCTTATTTTTAGGATATTATACTCCTCATACAGCTTTTGAAATGTATTAAAAATCCATTGCCGTGGGTTGTAGGTGAACGTCCCCCCCTTTGGTATGTTTTAAAAAACTCAAACCTTGGTTTATGAAAAGCTTTTTGATTCATTGTCTCAGTAAACAGAACACTATTTCTCAATCAGTTTTAGTTATGAAGAATCAGCATTTTTCAACTGAATACGATTTCATTGAAAACATTCCCAATCAGCTCTAATTTCCAATCTGAAATTGTCTAATTTCAGCTTCATTGGATCATGTTATTCCTTTCTCTGCTAATGGGCTCTTCAGTCTAGCTGAGAAAGGTATAACACGATCTAGGGTTACAAGCTAAAGCTAGACACATTCAGACTGGAAATAGTAAACTTTTAATGGTGAGGGTAATTAACTATTGGAAACATTTACCAAGGTTCACTAGCAATTACTTTGTGGGAGTTCTGTGGCCTGTCTTATCCCAGGATTCAGGATATATAATCACAGTGGTCTCTTCGGGCATTGGAATCTAGGAATCTGCCTTGGTATAGAAGTACCATTGGCTTTGATTCTCGCATTTTACTATTTCTATACTTACACTATTTTATAAATTACCAAACATTGTCCTGGTTTTGATTATTACATTATTTCTGTATACTATGGAGACAGAATTGGAATTACAGGGTTAAAATATGGTTTTCATTTTCTTTTTCTTTTTCAGGAAGACTCAAGAAAGAAAAAGGTTCATTTCAATTGACTTCTGTTGTTTGGAGGATGGCGGGATGGGTAATATTTGGGGAAAATGTTTCGGGGGACAAGAAGCCATGTGAATACAAGAGACACTGATGATTTAGTTGGGTTTGGTCCTGCTTTGAGCAGGGGGTTGGACTAGATGACCTCCTGACGTCCCTTCCAACCCTGAGATTCTATGATCCTATGATTCTATGATTGTCAGTGTGCTGATGAAAAGAGACAAGCAGATGGGAGTGATGGGTTGTGAGAGCAGTTTCCACGAGAAGACAAGGAGTCTGTAGAGTTTCCAAGATAAGAGAAGGTTTGGGATTTCCACTTCATGGAGTGAGGTTTATTCAGAAGCCTGTCATGGTTGGCAGATGAGTCTGGTTGGATACTGAGCATGGGGATAGCAGTTGGGAGTGTGTGACAGTGGAATATGTTGGGCGTTCCCCATTGAAGGCTTTGGAAGTGGTTAAAATTTAATATTTGTGAGTATTTATTGACCCATTAAACACACAGACACACTAATGAGTGTAAGAAGAGATGACTACGAAAGCAGAAAAAAGTAACCTTGAATTGGTTCTTTTTCAGTACAGTTCTGTTAAACTGACTATACTAGTAAAAAATCTATAAAGAGCTGTGCAGGGTTCACTGTTAGAAGTATGGGAGCAAAAATATTTTTTCCCTAATAATCTTTCAATTAATCTCATCTCTTGTGTTTGGACTCCAGAAAGAGGCAGTGTGCAGCATCTCTAAAGCAGTGACAATATTAAAAATGTGCTGTATTGCAGTGGCAGGATTTATTAGAGTGTTTTATAGCAGGGGGATGAGTATGATTTGGACTCTTGCCTCATAACTGGTGTGAGGTATCGTATTGGAAGCTTTTGGGAAGAGGTGTAATATCTGCTAGCTAACCCAACTGAAATGCACAAGGTGTGTGAATTAAAAGAATATTTTTTTCTTTGCAGATGAACTTCAAGCAGAACTGAGTAAGTGTGTCTTGAGTCTTTGAATGTAAAAGTTAATTCTATTCCATGGTGAAAAAGTGAGGCATATAGAAATAAAATACTCACAGTTAGAAATAAGGAAACTGAAGGATCTTTGTTGTTGTTAGAATATTATTTTGATAAGATTTGCTAGGAAGGACTGATGCATGCTGCAAATCAATTCCTACTCCCTTTGGGTGAAAGTTTCTCCTAAGCAATGGGCTATGTGTCACTTATATCCCACACATCCCTTCAGAAAAGGGCATACATGAGTATCTTGTGCTGCAGAGTCCTAGCACTTGCTTGCTGTGCAGGGATGAATTTCACCCCAAATAAGTCCTTACATGTCTGTGAATATAGAGGGAGTTATGCCCTGACAATGTGTCTCTAAATATGTGATTTGGATTTTCCCATTGATGTCAATAATGGCAGTAGGATCATGTTCTGTGAGATAGTGACTGTGTGTGGGTGTCCCACACTCAAAATTTGAAATATTCTATTACCCTTGCTGATTTTTGGTATATCAATTGTGTCTTCTCTACCACCGCCCTCCAGCTCCTCCTTGAGGTCTGGGGAGGGCAAGACATACGCTCCTGCAAAGCTTGAGGAGGGTGGGATCTCCTCCAGTGCCTGTCACACTGGCCAGGTTTGAGGGGTGCACCACCATGTCTTTGAGCACTAGTAGAGAGGTAATCTCTTCACTTTCACTCCTGACCTAAGGGCCTTGATGGAGCTACAGAGGAGGTAGCAGTAGCAGAGTCAACATGGATTGGTGGTGTGATGGATTCAGTCACAGAGACCCCTTTGGGACTGTCACCTGTTGTGCTCAGATTACCTCTCAGCCTATTTTCCCTGCAAGCTTGGGACTCCAGAACCCTGCCTTGTTGAGCCAGACATGCTAGCCTGCTGCAACACAGACCCAGGTTTTGTATCACGCCCCCAAAGCTGCAGGCTTTAAGTGAAAACATCTCAGCAGATTCCCTGCCTCCAGCACCCAGACACCTAGCTCCCAATGTGATCCATATCTGAAATAAATCAAATAAATAAAGCTTATACAGGGTAAACTCATAAATTGTCCGCCCTCTATAACAGTGATAGAGAGAGATGCACAACTGTTTGCTCCCCCAGGTATTAATCACTTACCCTGGGTTCCTTAATAAACAAAAGTGATTTTGTTAAGTATAAAAAGTAGGATTTAAGTGGTTTCAAGTAATAACAGACAGAACAAAGTAAGTCACCAAGCTAAATAAAGAGAAAAACACGCAAGTCTAAGCCTAAACCATTGAGTAACTGATTACAGGTAATATCTCACCCTCAGAGATGTTCCAATAAGTTTCTTTCACAGACTAGAGTCCTTCCTAGTCTGGGCCCAATCCTTTCCCCTGGTACTGTCTTTGTTAGTCCCAACAGACATCTCAGGTGGAACTAGGAGTTTTCTCTTGTCTGTCGGTCTCCTTTGTTCTGCTCCCCCTCCTTTTATAGCTTTGGTACAAGGCGGAAATCTTTTGTCTCTCTGGGTCCCCATCCCTCCTTGTAAATAGAAAAGTATCAGATTTGAGATGGATTTTAGTACCATGTAACATGGTCATATGTGCTCTGAGATCCATGCCTCCATTCTTTTGGGCAGGCCTACAGGTACACAGGAAGGTTTGCAAGTAAACAGAGCCATCTACAGTTCATTGATTCCAGTTTAAATCTTATTCTCCTAATGCCAGAAAGAAGTCTGATTTTTTAATAAAATCATTGATTTTTATCCACTGGGGCTTTTGTTATTCATTTAATATTTGCTTCCATCTGTTTCTTTCTTATGAGAAGATGTTTTTTTTAAAGTATCAAAGAAATTATTCAAAATATTTTTGTTTTATAGTATAGGAAACATATAGGGCTCCTTTCCCCCTCATGTTATTCTCCCAGGGGATCCTGTTCAACAGTTCCCCGAGAGAGTCAAAGTCTGCTTTTCTGAAGTGCAGGGTCCATATTCTGCTGCTCTCCTTTCTTCCTTGTGTCAGGATCCTGAACTCAACCACCTCATGGTCACTGCTTCTCAGGTTCCCATCCACTTGTGCTTCCCTTACTAATTCTTCCCCATTTGTGAGCAGCAGGTCAAGAAGAGCTCTGCCCCTAGTTGGTTCCTCCAGGACTTTCACCAGGAAATTGTACTCTACACTTTCCAAAAACTTCCTGGATTGTCTGTGCACCGCTGTATTGCTCTCCCAGCGGATATCAGGGTGATTGAAGTCTCCCATGAGAACCAGGGCCTGAGATCTAGTAACTTCAGTTAGTTGCTGGGAGAAAGCCTCGTTCAACTCATCCCCCTGGTCTGGTGGTCTATAGCAGACTCCCACCATGACATCACCGTCGTTGCTCAACTTCTAACTTTAAGCCAGAGACTCTCATTTTTTTCTGCAGTTTCATACTGGAGCTTCGAGCAGTCATACTGCTCTCTTACATACAATGCAACTCCCCCACCTTTTCTGCCCTGCCTATCCTTCCTGAACAGTTTATATCCATCCATGGCAGTACTCCTGTCCCTTTGGGGAGTTCTGTGGCCTGTTTTATTCCAGGATTCAGTATACATAATCACAATGCTCTCTTCTGGCATTGGAATCTAGGAATCTGCCGTGGTATACAAGTACCATTGGATTTGATTCTTGCATTTTACTATTTCTGTACTTACAATATTTAATAAATTACCAAACATTATCTTGGTTTTGATTATTACTTTATTGCTGTATGCTATGGAGACAAAATTGGAGGTACATGGTTAAAAACATAGTTTTCATTTTGTTTTTCTTTTTCAGGAAGACTCAAGGAAGGAAAAGGTTCATTTCCATTGACTTCTGTTGTTTGGAGGATGGCTGGATGTGTAATATTTGGGGAATATGTTTTGGGGGACAAGAACCCATGTGAATACAAGCGAGACTGATGATTGTCAGTGTGCTGATGAAAAGAGACAAGCAGATGGGAGTGATGGGTTGTGAGAGCAGTTTCCACGAGAAGACAAGGAGTCTGTAGAGTTTCCATGATAAGAGAAGGTTTGGGATTTCCACTTCATGGGGTGAGGTTTATTCAGAGGCCGGTCATGGTTGGCAGATGAGTCTGGTTGGATACTGAGCATGGGGATAGCAGTTGGGAGTGTGTGACGGTGGAACATGTTGGGCATTCCACATTAAAGGCTTTGGAAGTGGTTAAAATTTAATATTTGTGAGTATTTATTGACCCATTAAACACACAGACACACTAATGAGTGTAAGAAAAGATGACTACGAAAGCAGAAAAAAGTAATTATAATTATTTATATTTTATTTATTGCCAGGACCTGAAGTTGATGAGAGCCAGAGTCAGGGTAAGTGCAAGTGTCTTTTATACACAGGCCATAGTATATCTTCATTTGCAAACACACAGGGCAGGAATCTGGCCTCCATAGTGTATGTACCTCATTGACAGCACATTCTGAGGTAGATCCTATTCAGCTAATCAGCAGCATAAAGGGGTCATAGGAGATTTCCCCTTTCTGCCCCCCCTTGGATACAGCATGCACCTGAGGCAGGCCACAGTGCAGCTGCTCACAGCAAATGAATGTTGAATTAATAAACAAGAGTATTCATATTGCAAACTACAGCTGGCCAAAAAGCCTGCATCCAAATATTTTTCAACTAAAAATGGCTTTTCAACAGAAGTGAAAATTTGTGAGAAAATTTTTCACTTTGCCCAGATATTTTGGGATTTCTTGATGAAATATGCAAAGCCAAATTCACTTTTCAAATGTTTTTAGGTTTATTTAGTTTTCTTCTATTTTTCTTCCCCCTTTGTCTCCCCCCCCTCTGAGGGAGAAAAAGTGGGGGAGTGTCAAATGTTTTACTCTCTTTTCAATCGTTTTTTGTTAGAAAATTACAGTAAAAATTTTCACAGAAAAGAATTAACATGTTTTGACTAGCTGTGCTGGAGCCAAGCAAACAAACAAAAAAAAGGACAGCAGCACTGGAATTCTTGTTCTTTTAGGATGAAGTGCACCCTCTGAAGTCTCTGGATAAAACCTTCCACCAGGGGTCACTGCTAACAAAAAGTAGATGGTGCTAGCCAGAGGTGCCTCCTCAGTGCAGCCCTCATCAGTTTGGCTTCTGTATAGCTCCAACCACCAACTAAAACTGCCCCCCAAAGGATAATGCATTGGAGTGGTTATCAATGAAAATGCCTTAGGGTGAATTTCCCAGTAGCAAAAAGGGTCCAGATCTTTGAATGGCTATGCCTAGGACTAGCAAGTAGCAATTGGCAGGTGATAATACTGCTGTATACAGCATTGTTTACACCATTACTGGGTACTATGTCCAGTTCTGGTTTCCAAAGGATGTTGAAAAAGAGAACAACTCCAAAACATTTTATGTCCCATCAGGTTAAAGTATGAAATCCGGCCAAGCCAAATTTGATGGAAGACTGTTCTGCCATGTGTGAGAATTGGACTCAGTCCCTCTTTCCCTTAGGAGCAAGGTGCAAGGGGCGTGAAAGGGGCAGCGTTTCTTCAGAAAGAAGTGCCCCATATTCCTTTAATCTCTAAGCCCAGATATGAAAGACAGTTAAGCAGATGCTTTCCCTTACCCACAGGCATAGTCCCATTGAAGAAGTCAAACAGATTACCCATGTGCTCTAAACTAAAGAGGTGCTTCAAATTCTTTGCTGACCTGGGGCTGTAGCTGGTGAGAAATAGAGCTGATTGTTTTAGACTCAGTTTAGTTATGAGCAGCATCTGAGCCGATCTCTGCCACATTCTGGGTTTGCTTTCTGAAAGGAAAAATAGATTTTATATTTCCCCGCATTGATTTTTAGCATCAGAGAGAGAATTGAAAAGAAAAAGTTGAAAAGATCAGTGCTACAGCCCTATTCCTGCTCTCATTGGGTGCAAAATCTCCCCTTTGGAATGGGTTATTCATCACTTAAATCCCAGCTATCCCTTCAAAATAGGACATGTGTGTACCTTGTGCTGCACAGGTCTAGTCCTTCTCTCTCCAGGGATGAATTTCACCCTAAATCAGTCATGATACGTCTGTGAATATAGGAGTGAATCCCTAACACTGTGTCATCAATTATACAATTTGCAATTTGCAATTGACTTTAATAATAAAAGTAACAACACTTCTTTTGAGATAGTGTGTGTGGGTATCCTGCTGTCAAATATAGACCATTATTCTTTCTGTTTTTTTCCCCTATATCCTTTCATAATCTCCCCACCATACCCATTTGAGATCTAGGGATTTAAAGACACACACTTCTATCAGGTTTCAGGGGTGTTATAGCCCCTCCAAGCCCTGTCACCCTGGCCAAGGTGTTCCCCTGAGGGGTGCAGGCAGGAATTTCTTCTTCTCTTCCCCATGTTTTTGGGGGCTGGTAGAGAGAAATCTTTCCATTACAATTCCTGGTCTATGGAGCTTGGTGGTGCAAAAGAAGGGAGTCGCGTAGCAGAACCAACAGTGATTGGCTCCTTCCTTATGTGCATCATCAGAACAGGTCAAACCAGACACTCCTGCTCCTAGCAAAAGATGAAAAGGTGATGGGCTGTGTTAGAAGGTGGGGACACCTTCTTTACCTTTCCATCTGATGCCTTCCAACCTCACTTTGCAAGATGTTGTGTATTTGGTTATCATGGGTTTTGTTACTATGGCAACTGAGTTAGACTATTAAGGGATAGCTCAGCCGGTTTCAACCGGCTGAGTGAGCCCTTTGTGTCTGTAAATAAAATGGTGGTTTGTTAGCTCTCTGCTCTCTGGCCTCAAGTGATTTCTTCCTAAACCGGCTGCCCCCAAGGATATAACACAAGAGCTAGGACAAGACAACTTTATCAAGACAACTGTGGAAAAATTGGAAAGAATCCAGCGGAGGGCAACAAAAATGATTAGGGGGCTGGAGCACATGACTTATGAGGAGAGGCTGAGGGAACTGGGATTGTTTAGTCTGCAGAAGAGAAGAATGAGGGGGGATTTGATAGCTGCTTTCAACTACCTGAAAGGGGGTTCCAAAGAGGATGGATCTAGACTGTTCTCAGTGGTAGCGGATGACAGAACAAAGAATAATGGTCTCAACTTGTAGCGGGGGAGGTTTAGGTTGGATATTAGGAAAAAAAAATTCACTCAGAGAGTGGTGAAGCACTGGAATGTGTTACCTAGGGAGGTGGTGGAATCTCCTTCCTTAGAGGTTTTTAAGGTCAGTCTTGACAAAGCCCTGGCTGGGATGATTTAGTTGGTAATTGGTCCTGCTTTGAGCAGGGGGTTGGACTAGATGACCTCCTGAGGTCCCTTCCAACCCTGATATTCAATGATTCTATGATTCATATACGAAACAGCTCTTTATCAAACTATCCTCTTTTTCAAAAGTTGAATAGTAGAAGTAGGCCGGGGTTGCTTTACCTGTCCTGTTAGAATTTTCAACATTTCAAAACATTTTCCCATCCTGAAGCAGGATGAACAGTTGAAATTTTGAAATGTTTCACAAATCAAAAGTCTCCTATTCCAACCGAGTTCAGTTTAAGTCAATTAAAACATATTATTTTGAAATGTTTTATTTAGATTTTGAGTTTTTTTTCCCTTTTAAACATTTCTTTTATATTTACATTTACCTACATTTCTAAACAAAAAATCTCTTGAGGTGAAAATTCAAATTCAAAACTTCCCATTTCATAAATGTTGAGACGGGATGTTTTTAAAAACTCAAACCTTCTTTCATTGAAAGCTTTTTGATTCATCGTTTCAGTGAACAGAACACTATTTCTTAATCAGTTTCAGTGATGAAGAATCAGCATTTTTCAACTAAAGACCATTTCTTTGAAAACATTCCCAACCAGCTCTAATTTTCCAGTCTTTCACTGTCTAATTTCAACTTCCATTGGATCATGTTATTCCTTTCTCTGCTAATGGGCTCTTCAGTCTAGCAGAGAAAGGTATAACACGATCTAGGGTTACAAGCTAAAGCTTGACACATTCAAACTGGAAATAATTAGTAAATTTGTAATGGTGAGGGTAATTAACCATTGGAAAAATTTACCAATGGTCTCCAGGAATTATTTTGGGGGAGTTCTGTGGCCTGCCTTATCCCAGGATTCAGGATATATAATCACAGTGGTCTCTTCTGGCACTGGAATCTAGGAATCTGCCATGGTATACAAGTACCATTGGCTTTAATTCTTGCATTTTACTATTTCTGTACTTACACTATTTTATAAATTACCAAACATTGTCCTGGTTTTGGTTATTCCATTATTTCTGTATACTATGGAGATAAAATTGGAAGTACAGGGTTAAAAACATGGCTTTCATTTTCTTTTTCTTTTTCAGGAAGACTCCAGAGAGAAAACAGTTAAGTCCGATTGATTTCTGTGTCTTGGAGGATGTCTGGTTGTGTAATTTTGGGAAATATGTTTTGGGGGACCAGAACCCATGTGAATACAAGAGAGACTGATGATTGTCAGTGTGTTGATGAAAAGAGACAAGCAGATGGAAGTGGTGGGTTGTGAGAGCAGTTTCCATGAGAAGACAAGGAGTCGGTAGAGTTTCCATGCTGAGAGAAGGTCTGGGATTTCCTCTTCATGGGGTGAGGTTTATTCAGAGTCCTGTCATGGCTGACAGATGAGTCTGTTTGGATACGTAGCATGGAGATAGCAGTTGGTAGTGTGTGGTAGTGGAATATGTGGGGTGTTCCATACTGAAGGCTTCGGAAGTGGTTAAAATTTAATATTTGTGAATATTTGTTCACCCATTAAACACACAGACACACAAATGAGTGCAAGAAAAGATGACTACTAAAGCAGAAAAAAGTAACTTTGAATTGGTTCTTCTTCAAAACAGTTCTATTAATCTGACTATACTAGTAAAACATCTATAAAGAGCTGTGAAGGGTTCACTGTTTGAAGTATGGGAACAAAAATATTTTTTCCCTAATAATCTTTTAATTAATCTCATGTCTTCTGACTGGACTCCAGAAAGAGGCAGTGTGCAGCATCTCTAAAGCAGTGACAATATTACAAATTTGCTGTATTGCAGTGACAGGATTTATTAAAGTGTTTTATAGCAGGGGGATGAGTATGGTTTGGACTCTTGCAATATAATTGGTGTGAGGTATCATATTGGAAGCTTTTTGGGAGAGGTGTAATATCTAATAGCTAACGCAGCTGAAATTCACAAGGTGTGTGAATTAAAAGAATATTTTTTTTCTTTGCAGATGAACTTCAAGCAGAACTGAGTAAGTGTGTCTTGAGTCTTTGAATATAAAAGTTAATTTTATTCCATGGTGGAAAAGTCATGCATATAGAAATAAAATTCTTACAGTTAGAAATAAGGAAACTGAAGGATCTTTGTTGTTGTTAGAATATTATTTTGATAACATTTGCTAGGAAGGACAGATGAATGCTGCAGATCAATTCCTGCTCCAACTGGGTGAAAGTCTCTCCTATGCAATGGGCTATGTGTCACTTATATCCCACACATCCCTTCAGAAAAGGGCATACATGAGTATCTTGTGCTGCAGAGTCCTAGCACTTGCTTGCTGTGCAGAGATGAATTTCACCCCAAATAATCCTTACATGTCTGTGAATACACAGGGAGTTAGGCCCTGACAATGTGTCTCTAAATATGTGATTTGGATTTTCCCATTGATGTCAATAATGACAGTAGGATCATATTCAGTGAGATAGTGACTGTGTGTGGGTGTCCCACACTCAAAATTTGAAATATTCTATTACTCTTGCTGATTTTTTGGTATATCAATTGTGTCTTCTCCGCCACCACCCTCCAGCCTCTCCTTGAGGTCTGGGGAGGGCAAGATACACAGTCCTGCAAAGCTTGAGGAGGGTGGGATCTCCTCCAATCCCTGTCACACTGGCCAGGCCTGAGGGGTGCACCTCCATGTCTTTGAGGGCTCATAGAGACGAAATCTCTTCACTTCCATTCCTGACCCAAGGGGCTTGATGGAACTAGAGAATGGAGAGGAGTAGCAGAGCCAACAGGGATTGCTGCTGTGATGGGTTCAGTCACAGAGACGCCTTTGAGACTGTCACCTGATGAGTTGAGATTACCTCTGAGCCCATTTTCCCTGCCAGCTTGGGACTCCAGAACCCTGCCTTTTTGAGCCAGGCATGCTAGCCTGCTGCAACACAGACCCAGGGTTTTGACTATGCCCCCAAAGCTGCAGGCTTTAGGTGAAAACATCTCAGCAGGTTCCCTGCTCCCAGCACCCAGACATCCAGCTCCCAATGGGATCCAAACCCCAAATAAATCCCTTTTCCTCTGTATAAAGCTTATACAGGGTAAACTCATAAATTGTCCGCCCTCTATATCACTGATATAGAGAGATACACAACTGTTTGCTCCCCCAGGTATTAATCACTTACTTTGGGTTCATTAATAAATAAAAAATGAATTTGTTAAGTATAAAAAGTAGGATTTAAATGGTTTCAAGTAATTACAGATAGAACTAAGTAAGTCACCAAGCTAAATACAGAGAAAAACATGCAAGTCTAAGCCTAATACATTGAGTAACTGATTATAGGTAATATCTCACCCTCAGAGATGTTCCAATAAGTGTCTTTCACTGACTAGACTCCTTCGTAGTCTGGGCCCAATCCTTTCCCCTGGTACAGTCCTTGTTAGTTCCAGCAGCCATCTCAGGTGGCAGCTAGTGATTTTCTCATAACTGGCTTCCTCCATTGTTCTGCTCCACCCCCTTTTATAGCTTTGGCAGAGGATTTATTGAGGTGTTTTACAGTAGGGGGATGAGTCTGATTTGGACTCTTGCAACATAATTGCTGCGAGGTATCAAATTGTAAGGTTTTTGGGAGAGACTTAATATCTGCCAGTTAACCAAACTGAAATTCACAGGGTGTGTGCATTTTTTTTCTTTGCAGAGGAACTCCAAACAGAACTGAGTAAGTGTGTGTTGATTCTTTGAATATAAAAGTTAATTCAATTCCATGGTGGAAAAGTGATACAAATAGAAATGGTTTCAGAGTAGCAGTCATGTTAGTCTGTATCCTCAAAAATAACAGGAGTACTTGTGGCACCTTAGAGACTAACAAATATATTTCAACATAAGCTTTCGTGGACTACAGCTCACTTCTTTGGATGCACAGAATGGAACACACAGACAGAAGATATTTATACATACAGAAACATGAAAAGGTGGAAGTATCCATACCAATTGTAAGAGTCCAATCAATTGAGATGAGCTATCATCAGCATGAGAAAAAAAAACCTGCATTCAAATTAATATGCAAATTAGATACAATTAACTTAGGTTTAAACAAAGACTGGGAATGGTTAGGTCATTACACTAATTGAATCATTTACCCATGTTAAGTCCTCCTCGCACCTTCTATGGATCATCTCAATTATCACTTCAAAGTTTTTTTCCCCCTGAGGTCTGGGGAGGGCAAGACACACACTCCCGCAAAGCTTGAAGAGTGTGGGAGCCCCTCCAATGCCTGTCACACTGGCCAGGCCTGAGGGGTGACCTCCATGTCTTTGGGGACTGCTAGAGAGGGAATCTCTTCACTTCCACTCCTGACCTAAGGGCCTTGGTAGAGCTAGAGGGGGAAGGAGTAGCAGAAACTATATGGATGGGTGCCTTCCTTGCAGGCACAGTGATGAAAGGATTGAGGACTTCAGGATTGCAACCACCTTTTTGGTACAGTGAGATAGGAACAGAGAAACCTTCTTCATTTGTTAAGGAAAGAGGCTGTCTCTCAGTGTGTGCAGCAGCTCTGTTAGGGTATAAGCCAAAGGAGTTGGGCAGGTAGCCAATCAGAGTGGAGTTACCATATAGAAACATCTGAAAACCTGTGGATTATGGGGAAATCCCATAGACCTGGCAAATTAGAGGTCATCTGAAATCCCACAGAGCTGGCAGGTCTGAGTTAATTTGACTTTGGAAGGTGTTGCTCAGTTGAAATATTAGTAAATAGAGGTACAACATTGTCACACAAACATCTGATTCCCTTCATTAACTTTGTGCAATGATATTTTTCTATCTCATTCACTCTCCTTCCTCATCCCCCTTAAACACCCTCCTCTCTAGGTTATTTGGAGGGAGCTGCGCTGGGTCCCTTGTATTCCTCTCCATCTGTCTCCCTTGCTGCTATAGCCCATTTTCATCTCTCTCCTAGCAGGGAAGACAGCAGCTCCAGACAGAAATAATACAGCTACTCACATTCCCAGCATCACCACATGTATTTGTGGTCTGCTGCCTCTGCTTGAGACTGAGGTATGGATGGAACATACCTAGTGACTCCATGAGAGCCACATATGGGGCCCCAAAGTGTAAAATAACCACAGTGTGCGTGTACCATTAATGTGCTTTACTTTCTCTTTTCTGCACAAGCACATCACTCTGTATTGTGTCTGACGATCTCAGTATCTGCAGTGTAGTTATAGCCATGTCAGCCCCAGAATATTAGAGAGACAAGGTGGGTGAAATTGGTCCAGTAAAAGTTATTGCCTCCCCCACTTTGATCTTCTGTTATCCTCAATGTGGGATATTTCTGCTGCCAAAAGGAGGAAAATTGGCAGTAGATGCCTCTTTGAATTCAATGTCTGTTGTTTCTCACTTTCATTTCAGATTGGAGAAGGGCTCGCACCTATGCAGGTAACAGAATTCACATCTCTCCTGGTAATCAGAAATCACCTTCATAGTTTATAAAACCTGGAAACAGAACATATTGCTATTATAGAGATAACAACTGGGACTTTACTGCATTTCCTCTCAGGCCTTACTCATTCTGTTCTTTCCACCCGCGTAACTTATATCAGAATCTGGCACAATATATTTGAGTATCAAATATCACATCTCTGAAATATTTCAGTGTAACCAAATTGCCAGAATAGAACAAAACCTATTATCCGTAGGCATTTTGCCTGAGTAAGTACAGCAGGATTTGGCCCACAAGCGATATCACCCATGTTTCAGTTTATACTGCAATTAGACAAGGGTTTCTTAAATTTTCTCTTTGCAGATAACATCACTCTTGATGCAGGCACAGCTCACCCAAACCTCTCCATTTCTGGGGATAAGAAATTTACTCATGAAGCCCAACCTCAAAAAGTTCCATCAACTCCAGAGAGGTTCGATTCGACTGTCTGTGTGTTGGGTTCTGAAGGATTCTCCACTGGAAAGCACTACTGGGAGGTGGATGTCAGGAGCAGCACTGACTGGGACCTGGGAGTGGCCAGAAAACCCATAAAGAGAAAAGGGAAACTTTCTCTGTCTCCTAAAGAGGGATTCTGGGCTCTGGGTCTGAGTGGGAGAGATTATTGGGCAAAAACAGATCCATGGACCCGAGTCATGGTGCAGAAAAAAACCCAGAAAATTGGAGTTTACCTTCATTACCAAGACAAGCAGGTGACCTTTTTCAATGTAACTGATGGGTCTGTGTTGTTCACATTTAATGATTGTTCATTCTCAGGAGAGGTTTATCCATTCTTTAAAAATTCCCACAAAGAAACATCAATGAGAATTTGTTCTATAAGAGAAGATGAATGAGCTTAAAGTGGCACTGCCACTCATTTATCGCAATGTATCTTTGAAATCAAGTTTCTCAGCAATGATTTTGAATTATATTTTATCTCTATATTATTGTGATGCCATCTCTAGAACAGCACTGTTAGTCATTTTATGGCTATGACCCTATGACATCAAGTTTCTCTCCAGTAAAATGTGAACTGTAGTTTTTACTGTGCACTTTGTGATCTGCTACCTTAATTACTTGCTTTCAACAACAAATTATCTTCTTTGTTACTGCAGAGAAATACTGTTATTTGATTAGGCTGTTAAGTAAAGGATGCTAGTGTTGCAGAGAAATCAGCACCAAAATTAGGTTTTCAAGATTTCAAGATTTTCAAGAGCTCAGCTGCCAGTTATTCAGCATGAAGAGCTTCTTAAAAAATCTGACAGTAACTGTCACAGTGGGAGCTGCTGGGTGGATACTAATGTGAAAAACCCATCCTGTCTCACACATTCATTTTTATCTCGGAGACACAACATCACCAAGCTTATAACAAATTAAGGGCTTGTGGCTGGTCTGTGTAGCTACAAAGTGGGGAAAGGGAATATAAAGTACCCCCCATCCCTCTACACAGTCATGCAAGATTTACTGTCATAGTTACAAGGCAGCTGCACCTCGAACACTTCCCAGTCGCCCTGAGAGCTCCCACCCTGAGGACTCTTGACCTTCCCTGTCTCAGGGTGGGATCTCATGAGTCTTCAATCTTAGACAGGGATCTGACCACAATAACCTGGTCATACCATCCACTTACCACTCTTAGGTCCCATCTCCAACTGGACACCTGCTTGATCCTGCTTTCAGGAAACTGTGACCAATGATACTGACCAAAAGCCTTCTAAAAACTAAGCGTTTTTATTTAGCAGTTGTGTAGTTTATAGAAATAGAGTCGTATCCCTTTAAATCATCTATGAGCCCTCTGTTCGTGTTCATCATCATCTATTAATTAGAAGCTGCTGGAAACCAGTAAGCACAGCAATCTGTGTGCACCTAGGCCATGCGTGCTTGTGTATATTTAGAAAACTCATTTATTTGGAATAAAATTGTTTACTTGGAATATTTGGAGCCTGTGTTGGGTGTTGTTTCTTTATATCATTTGGCTTTGTAAGGAGCAAACGACGCAATGATTGGTAACAAGGAGGGAAGCCCAATCCCAGAGTACAGTGGAACAGAGAATAACTGCTTAGCTCTAAACTAAAAGGAAACTGCAGCCACTGGGACTGCAAGAAAACTGATCATTCCAGAAAAAAATAAAAGGTTTGTAAAAGTCTGACTGTTTGGGGAAAACTGACTTGTTTGACTGGTGGGGAAGTCCCCCACTGAGCCGTGGGGAGAGAGCAGAACACAGGATAATAGCTAATGGTATCAGTGCTGAGCAAAAGGTGTCAGTTTTACTGAGTATAATGGGGACTAAAACCTATAACCCGCTATGTAGCCTGACAGTTCCTGTTGAACCAGCAGGTTCATTTTCTGAGATTGTGGAAATTCTCCAAAATCACCTCTCCCCAGACCAACTGGCGATTGCAGAGTATTTCTGAGTTTATAATTGAAATAAAAAAGAAAATGAAACAATTCCTAAATATGTGGTCGATTTAAGGATGTTAACAGAGTATGGCCAGTTTGGAGAGAGTTCAAATCATAGAATCATAGAATATCAGGGTTGGAAGGGACCTCAGGAGGTTATTTATACTAACCCCCTGCTCAAAGCAGGACCAATCCCCACTTAAATCATCCCATCCAGGGCTTTGTCAAGTTGGGCCTCCTTCTCCTACCACCACCATCCAAGGTAACCCATTCCAGTGCTTCACCAATCTCCTAGTGAATTTTTTTTTCTTATTATCCAACCTAGACCTCCTCCACTGTAACTTGAGGCCATTACTCCTTGTTCTGTTAATATCTTTAATATGCCTCCACTGAGAACAGCTGAGCTCCATCCTCTGTGGAACCCCTACTTTAGGTAGTTGAAGGCTGCTATCAAATTCCCCCTCGCTCTTCTCTTCTGCAGACTAAACTATCCCAGTTCCCTCAGCCTCTCCTTGTAAGTCATGTTCCCCAGTCCCCTAATCATTTTCGTTGCTCTCTGCTGGATTCTCTCCAATTTGTCCACATCTTTTCTGTAGTGGGGGGCCAAAATGAGACACAATACTCCAGGTGTGGCCTCTCCAGTGCCGAATAGAGGGGAATAATCACTTCCCTCGATCTGCTGGCAATGCTCCTACTTATGCAGGAAATTGTCAGTCTGTCACAATTAACATAGGTTATTGCCTAATGGAGTCACATCCTCCACATGAACTGTTGGACAGGAATGGTGTTGGCCTAGACTCTGTTTGGGATGGAACCAAGAAGCTTGTATCATCTGAAAGGGTCCTTACACCCAACAGTGCATCTTTGCCTGTATAGTCAGCTTATGACACTTCCCTGTATGGAACAGAGCAGTGATTTCACATGTGCTGGAGACCAGAATGAAAGACCTATTGGCTTTGCTTCTAGATCTCTCACCTCTGTAGAACATAAATATTCTCAAACTGATAGAGAGGCTGTGAATTTAGTCAGGGTAGGACTTTGTGAGCCAGGGCAGTAGGGGATAGGCTGGATTACCCAAAATAACAGTGACACAGCCACCCCTTTGACATCCATATCATTGGGTGGGAATAAAATCTCATTTTGTCCAAACTGGAAAACACCAGATCTCCAGAGTATCCTGGCACTATGTACTCTGCTAGTGCATCCCATATTGGTGCCTATGAACCTTCCTCTATGGTCAGCCAATCCCTGCAAACTGAGCTAATAGTGACCTTTCTGGTTTACATATTGATGTGCACCTTGGGCTGGTGGGGGTGGGAAATGGACAAGGGAGACAATGTTTGATGAGACCTATATAATAATTTAGGAAGTCTATTTGCTCAAAGTCAACTATTATTTGGGGGACATTAACAAACTTTACCACCTATGTGTGAACTGCACCAATAATTGCCTTGCAAACATCCATCATCACAGTACTAACAGCTGACTTGGTGACACCAAACTCATTAGCCACAGACCTTTAGCTGTTTGGAGAGCCAGTTTCCAGATGGCAACAGCAACTGCTTCTGCACGGAATGATCTCCCTCATCTGTGTGTCCCAGTGCTAGAAGGTTGGAGGAGCTTCTCATACAGCTGAATGGAAGTGTCCTTCCTCATAGAGAAGTCTTGGACTTACTGTGGAACAACTCGGGTCTGCATGACGATGTGGTCCCACCATTCTCAGCTTGTGGCCCTGCTCTGGTTAGCACAGACAGAATCCACAGCTATTAAACTCAGCCTCAGCTATTAAACCATCCACAACTATCTCCACAATTCCATGTCTGTTTTCAGTCTGCACCATCTGCTTACCAGGGTATGCAGTCACCTTCTCTAGGCAACAAACCACTGTTACAATGCCCTTTCTAGTATCTCATGAACATAACTGCCGGCTGTTGTCAAATGCCATGAATACAAACAGTGGAACATATCATCCAGAGTAGGACCCCTGTCTTTCCATCAGTTGCAATGGATATCGCATCCATGAATCGTTTTTTTCTCAGTCGGTGGGCTCAGAGCACAACCCCACACGGGCCTGAGAAGAACAGACAAGTTTTCCCACAATACACTGTGAACAAATTTATGGAGCAGTACAGCTCAGGGCAGCACTAATAGCCCTGGGACATGCCCTCACAAGTCCTAAGGACTCACAAGTATGAGTACAGCACAGCTGTGGATGCAGCAATGCAGCAGTAGATCAAGTTTATTAGAGAGCGACGGGATAGATCCAGTGATGAGGTGCCAAAATCTTAAAACCGGTTCCCTATAAAAAGTTCTGATTTCAGGGATGTGCCACAGTATGTATTTTTTGTACCAATAGGGTTACCGTATGTCTGTATTTCCCTGGGAGGAATTTTTTAAATTTAAAAAATTCCTCCCAGATGGTGATTTAAGAACCAAAAAGCCTGACATACAGATGTATGTTAACCCTACCTAAAATTCTTTTTTAAAAAGATGGGCCTGAACTAGAACTCCTTTTCACGTGTGGGTCCCTGCCACTCCCTGAGAGTGTGCTAGGGTGACTAGATATCCCAAATTTATAGGGGCAGTCCTGATTTTGGAGTCTTTTTCTTATATAGGTTCCTATTACTGCCCACTCCCTGTCCCGATTTTTCACACTTGCTGTCTGGTCACTCTAGAGTGTGCACGTGTGGGTCCCAGCTGCTCCCTGCACCTCTCATTGAAGCAGGTGTGCAGGGTTACTGCCCTGGGAACTGCAGAGCACCAGTGGACATGGGGTCAACTGCAGACAGGGGTGTGGGACAGGGCTGGCTGGAAGCTGGGAGTGCGGGGCTGGCTGCGGGCAGGGCAGGGGGTGTGGAGCTGGCTGGAGACAGGAGGGTGCAGGGTTGGCTAGAGGCAAGAGGCTGCAGGGTTGGCTGGAGACAGGGGGTGTGGGGCTGGCTGGCTTCGGGCAGGGGGGTGCGGCAGGGGTTGGCTGGAGACAGGGCACGGATGTGGCAGGAGCTGGCTGCAGGCAGGGGCTGCGGGGCTGGCTGGAGAAAGGATGGCTGCGGGCAAGGTGGTGGATACTCACAGGGAGAGTGGCTTGGAGCAGCCTGAGCAACAGGATGCAGCCCAGGCCCAGCAGAGAAGCCGGGGACCTACCAGGCAGTAGCGAGAGCCCCAGGGCCAGGGGTTGGGAGAGCAGCAGCAGCAACAGGGTCCATGCCCAGAGCCAGGTGGCACCCCATATGGCTCTCGCAGCGCAGTGCTCCTGGCAGCTGGAGGAGGAATTTTATCACTTCCCGTCCGGAGCCCATCAAAGCCGCAGTGCCCCCTTCCTAGGGATGTAGGGTAACAATTGGTTCTAAAACTGCTTCAAAATTTAACAACAGGTTTGCACGAACCCGTGAGAACTAGCTCCAGCTCATCATTGGATGGATCACTTGATGATTACCTGTTCTGTTCATTCCCTCTAGAGCACCTGGCATTGGCCACTGTCAGCAGGCAGGACTGGGCTAAGAACATAAGAAAGGCCGTACCGGGTCAGACCAAAGGTCCATCTAGCCCAGTATCTGTCTACTGACAGTGGCCAATGCCAGGTGCCCTAGAGGGAGTGAATCTAACAGGCAATGATCAAGTGATCTCTCTCCTGCCATCCATCTCCATCCTCTGACGAACAGAGGCTAGGGACATCATTCTAACCCATCCTGGCTAATAGCCATTTATGGACTTAGCCACCATGAATTTATCCAGTCCCCTTTTAAACATTGTTATAGTCCTAGCCTTCACAACCTCCTCAGGTAAGGAGTTCCACAAGTTGACTGTGCGCTGCGTGAATAGGCAGCAGGTTTATTTGTTTTAAACCTGCTGCCTATTAATTTCATTTGGTGACCCCTAGTTCTTGTATTATGGGAATAAGTAAATAACTTTTCCTTATCCACTTTCTCAACATCACTCATGATTTTATATACCTCTATCATGTCCCCCCTTAGTCTTCTCTTTTCCAAGATGAAGAGTCCTAGCCTCTTTAATCTTTCCTCGTATGGGACCCTTTCTAAACCCCTAATCATTTTAGTTGCCCTTTTCTGAACCTTTTCTAGTGCTAGAATATCTTTTTTGAGGTGAGGAGACCACATCTGTACGCAGTATTCGAGATGTGGGTGTAGCATGGATTTATATAAGGGCAATAATATATTCTCAGTCTTATTCTCTATCCCCTTTTTAATGATTCCTAACATCCTGTTTGCTTTTTTGACTGCCTCTGCACACTGCGTGGACATCTTCTAGATGGACCTTTGGTCTGACCCAGTATGGCCGCTCTTATGTTCTTAGATATTTTGATGCCTTTAGTGAGTGTCCACAAGGCCAGTTAACATGCAGTAGGTTAACACACTGTAGACTTACATGCTAGTTTGCTGTGCATTAACTCCAATAGTAAAGCCTTAAGAGACCAGAACAGGAATCCATTACATCAGTTAAAGCCAGTCAGGGGGCCAGATGGCACAGATTCATCCACCTAGAAGCATAGCAGAGTGCACAGTGAGACAAAACAAAATTAGCTACAACCTGAAAGAAAATGATGTTATAACTATCGGCCCCCTTTAAAACAAGCAGCTGCCCAAAGCTAATTAGGCAGAAAACAATATTTACAAACGGGCACATACCTCAGCCTGCAAAGTTCTGAATGGGTTAGTCTAGAATGGAGGAAAAGCCTCATGTCTAAAAATCTAAGTGATTTTAGCTAGGATGATATTCTTATTTTCAAAGGCGTCTGGAATTCCAGCCCCAGTTTAACTATGTTATTTCAGCTGAGGGTGACCCCCTCATTCAGGCCAGGTTAAAGCACAGTTCTGCTGCCCTTTATTCATACAAGAAAGGCAACAACATTGGTAACAGCATTTTACTACCCTGCATTCAGAACTAAAGTGATTTGTATCCCAGCACCAGCCATAGTTGATCACTTTGGGTAACACCACTCTATCTGCTGGATATCTAGGCAGAGTAGGTGTGTTCATGTAAATACAGTTTGGTCATGAAGTATCTCCCCATCCCAGCTAGCTGTCAGGGGAGAGCTCATTCATCCCCGGCGTACACGTGGGACCCCCACAACGAGCTGGTCCTGACAGTGTGTGGAGTTGGTCGATGCTATGCCCGGCTCATGAGACAGCTCATGGCGTCCGACACCATCAGGTGGTCCACAGACATCTATACGGAACACATCATGGGACACCATCAATACCATGTTGAGTAATCGAGTGCGCCAACCAGGGAAAAAAACCCACTTCCTTCCCTGAAGAATCAAGGGATGCAGTCCACCCATGAACTTATTAGTTACATTGATACAGACTTGGACTCTTAATACATTCCATGGGTGGCATACCCGAGCTCACTTATCCACCGACACTTTAAAAACTCCACACCCCAATCTGGGTCTATGCTGGTTATGTGATATGTATGTTACCCTTCTGCCCCTCTGAGTTGGCAGCAACAATGGCCAGGTTCAGTATCCAGGAGTTCTGTTTCAATAACGCAATGCAAAACCAGCTCAAGCTCCCACCCAGTGATCTGGGACAATTACATACCACCCCCCCGGGCGCCTCTAGGAGGCAATACTTCCCCTCTCGCAAGCACAGAGTCTGAGTGTAGCAAAATCTTTTTAATAAAGGAGGGAAACAATGTGGCATCATATCGGGGAAACACCACAAACAGGATTCATAACATAAACCATGAGCAAAAGACTCACCAAGTAAGTTTTGACAGTGTCCAATTACCCCAAAGTCCAACAACCCAAAAGTCTCTGTCCCTGGTCAGTGTCACCCCAGAGTTCAAAAGTTTATCTACAGTTTTACCCCCTCCCAGCCTGGGGGGCAGGGGCACATAGGGTGTTAAGGGGCATCTTATGTGGTCCCAGGCTGACTGCCCCACCTCTCCGTGGAGTTCTGCTGCAGCCTTCACCATGAACAGCTCCACTCCTCCAGCCAACCCATGAGCAGCTCCAGCCATCCCTGCAAACCTCTCTGCTCCCTGTTCCATGGGCTGCCCCAACCATCCCACAACCTGCTCCACTCCACTCCCTGTTCCATGGGCCACTCCAATCATCCCACAAACTGCTCCACTCTGCTAGCTGCTTAGTTATATATCTTCAGGCTCCCCACTAATTAACACAGCAGTCAGCTCAGTAAGGTTAGGTCTTTTAGTGATTCCAACTTGTAGTAGGGGAGCCCCAGTGCTGGTGCACCCTTGGCCAAAGTGAATTCAGCTCAGCAGTCTCTAGCTAGACTGCTAATGGAACCAAAATTAGCACTGCTATTCAACAGTGAAAAGAGAAGAATATGCAATTAGCATTTCAAGTCCTCAAAGGTCCCATACTATCAAGTACGCCTGCCTATGCCCAACCTCTCTCAAGTCACTGGGAATAGGAACCCATGTCCCTTGCCTAGCAAGTGCTATTTAGTTGATGGTGAGACCCATTGTCATAAAACAGTTTCATAGTCCTTCATTCACATAATCAGGGTAACACTTTATTCCTCCTGCCCCAGTAACAGAGAAATTGGGGATCCCACAGCTGTCAAAGTGACCATTTTGGGTTGCCATGGACTCATGCTAGGCATGGTGGGTGTGCCTATGCAAACAAGATCAGCCCCTGAAATTCTTTTCCACACTCACCATAATTCACTACTAGATGTCAGGGTAGAGCTCATCCTGACTCTGCTTACATCTATGTATCTCATGATCCTTGTAACTGATACCTGTAATTTCTCATAAATCAAGCCTGACTCCAGATGTACAGTACCTTCCCTCTTAACTCGTGTATATTTAATTTTAAACATTAACTTTAATAATTTTTTAAAATCTGTTCTTAAGGTCTTGGAGTTAAGGGAGATCCCCAGGAGGTGACAGGCCCCAGACAGGTTCCTTTCAAGCAGGAGGCAATAGACATCTATCTCCCTGTCCAGCCATGTGGGTATTGTATATTGTACACTGGCCCATCCTGAGCAGGCTGTAGGCTTATTTGTACACTGATCCAGTTGCAAAATGAGAGATTACAAAAGAAACAAAAAGAGGAAATCTACAGGATGAAACAAACAGCAGGGGGTGTCATGATTATGACTAAAGACACGGGAATTTCTGATTTTTTTTTTGGAGTGTAAGGAAACACACTGAGTCCTTCACCTAGGAGGCAAGCTAACAATGCACTTGTCTCATGAACTGAAGATCCCAGCCAAACCTGGATGTGAAACACGGGAGGGACTTTGGGGTGAGCATTGGTCTGGAAGACAGAAAAGTATCTAGTTAAATCAGTCTAGGCTCTAGGGTGCTGTAACAGGGTCTTCTGCTCACCTCGCTTCCTGAGGCCCTCTGCTACCCCAATAAAGCACAGAGAGGCTTCTCTTGTTGCAGCACCCGTGGCTTTATTTACACAAGTTCCCACCACCAGTGACACTATTTACAGAGCTTGCAGGCCTGACTATCTCCTCTCCTACATGGAGTCTGCCCTCAGCCTGGAGACTGACCTTCCCCTGGCCATTCTCCTCTCCTTCTGGCTACCAACCTGCCTTTATAGCCCTTCAAGCCTCAGGCACACAGGTGCAGCCAGTTCTAAAGGCCAGGCACCAGACTTCTCTCCAGCCCCAACCTATTCCCCTGATTGAGGCTGGCTGAGCAGTGGCTAATTAGGTGCCTTTGCACCAGCACCCCGCTACACACCTCCCCCCTTAAGCTGGTGCCAGGTCTGGTCTTCGTCGGCCTCACTTTCCTCGGCCAGGGATTTTACTCTGAGGTTGGGCCCCCTGCTCAGCCGAGGGATCCCCAGGAACAACCCCACGGGGCTTTGGCACCCCCCAACCAACAAAAGGTCCATTGGGTAGGGGGTTAGGCACCCCACAGGTCCACACTCACTCAGAGGTCCTCACACCATTCACATGGCTGGGCCGGCCGCTCCAGAGGCTCCCCTTCATTTTCTAGTAGGGGTGACAGTCAGAGCCCACTGTCCCAAGTCGGCCCCCTGTCTCTGGTCCAGGCCCTCTGTCCCTTTGATGTTGGGCCTCCCCCTGTTGGGTTTCATCTACCCTCCCCGGAGTTCCCTCCCCTGGGTGGTCCTGCCCAGGAAGCTCCCTTGGCTCCTCAGTTACTCCCTCAGGCTCCCTATTTTGGCTTGGTTGTCTAGGCTGCTCGGTTTTTCCCCCTGGAGGTTGTGGGGCCTTCCCTTGCTCCAGGTCCACCTCCACCAAGGTCTTGCCCTTTCTTTCCTGGGTTCTTTTTCCCCCTTTCTTTGATGATCCCTTCCCTGTGGTCCCTCTCCCATTTTGGGGAGGGCGCCAGTCCAGCCCAGGACCACGGGGTAAGCCAACCCTTCTATTACCCCCACCTGTTTCCAGGTAAACCGCCCTTGCACCTCAAAGGGTACCTGGGTCACGGGACGATATTACCTATCCCTGTGGATGCATTCCACCAACATCCGTTCCCCAGGGATAAGTCAATGCGGCTTCACTAACCGCCACTGTACAAGAGAGCGAGAGGAGTGCGTGTCCACTAGACCCCTCTGGGGCCTTTTCCTAACCCGCACCGGGATAGTGGCCAACCTGCGCCTCTTTTTCCACCCCACAATCCTAGTCCATCCACAAAATTCAGCTGCCCCACATTCCATCACTGGGCAGTCCCGACTTTTATGTCCCAGCTGTCCACACCGCCAGCATACAAGCTGCCCTGGGCGGCTAGGGGTCCCCTTGGGCTCTTCCCGTCGCCTGTCTACTGGCTTTGCCGCGGTGTGCTCACGGGGTTTCCTGCCCCTCTCTGTGTCCTGCGGGGCTTGGTGCTCCCTCGGTGGGAAGTCAGCCTCTGCATACTCCTCCGTTCTTTGCACGGCAGCTTCTAGGGTGGCCGGCTGATGTCGCCGCACCCAAACCCGTACGCTATCGGGGAGGCCCTGTATAAACTGTTCAAGGATCACTTGATCCATTATCTGTCCCACAGTGTAGGCATCAGGCCTCAGTCACCATGTTGCCAGTCTGTTAATTTTTGAGCAAAGGCCCGGGGTCACACGCCCCCTGCCCATTGGGCTTCTCGAAACTTTTGCCAATATTTCTCAGCCGAAAGCCCGAGGTGGTCCAAAATTGCTGCCTTCACCACATCTTAGTCCCTGGCTTGGGCATCCATCAGGGTCATATACGCAGCCTGTGCCTCCCCAGCGAGATAGGGGACCAGCCGCAGGGCCCAGATTGTCCGGTCCCATCCCGCGCCCAGGGCCACCGGCTCAAAGGTACCCAAAAAGGCATCAGGGTCATCAGCTGGGGCCATCTTACAGAGGCTGAGGCCTGGGGCCCGGGTGCCATCTTTCACAGCAGGACTCACCAGATTTTGCAGGAGCTGCTGCTGCACAGTCAACTGCTCCTTGATGAAGTCCTGTAGGGCCTTCTGCTGCTCTGCCTGCCAAGCGAGTAGAGCCTGCCTGTCCACCTGGTGGGACTGCTGGAAGGACTGCAGTGCTTTCTGCATTTCAGTCTGTTGCTCAGTGAGCAGGGGCGGCTCTATGAATTCCGCCGCCCCAGGCAGGGCGGCGCGCCGCGCCGCTCGCGTGGCCAGGCGCCGGTCCCGCGCCTCCGCGGGACCTCCCGCAGACGTGGGTGCAGAGGGGCCGCTGGTCCCGCGCCTACGGTGGAGCTTCCGCAGGAATGCCTGCGGGAGGTCCACCCGGGCCGCGGGACCAGCGCCCCCTCTGCAGTCATGACTGCGGGAGGTCCGTTGGACCCGCCTGTCGCCCCTCCTGGCAAATGCTGCCCCACGCGTGTGCTTGCCGCGCTGGGGTCTGGAGCCGGCCCTGTCAGTGAGCCACTGCAGGGTGCTCTCCATTGCCAGGTCACCAAACTGTGTCTTTGCAGGGCCGCCCAGAGGGGGGGGGGCAAGAGGGACAATTAGCCCCAGGTCCCGGGTCCCGCCAGGGCCCCCATGAGAGTTTTTCGGGGCCCCTGGAGCAGGGTCCTTCACTCGCTCTGGGGGGCCCAGAAAACTCTTGCTGGGCCGGACCCAGGAGCTTCTTCCACTCCCGGTCTTCGCCGGCAGGGGGGACCCCCGTCGAAATGCAGCCGGGTTTTCGGCATTAATTCGGTGGCAGGGGGCCCTTCCATTCCAGGACCTGCCGCCAAGAGAGCTGTGGAAGGGGTATGGAGCAGGCAAGAGAGCGCCTTCTGCATCCCCTTCTGCATGAACCTGATTGACTGAGGGGGGTGCCAGTCAAATGCCCCGAACTAACTCTGACCCCTGTGAATGAGCAGATCCCCAGTGGTGAGGGATGAGCGACAAGCCCTGGAAAGTGAGAGAGTAAACAAAGAAGCAGAAGGAGCCCTGGGCTGGGAGAGAGAGAGCTGCTGAGAAAACTGGCTGCTGGGAATAGGGGACTCTTGTAAACTCTCAACCTGGAGCTGACAAGAGTTGAGACGGGGGATGGTGTTGCTTTCACATGGGACAGAGAGTCTGTGGGTGTCTAGCCAAGTGTGGGGACATTTTGTTGTATGCAATGCCAGGGGACAGACACTGGGTAACCCTTGCTAGAGATGCAGACTTGGGTCTGCTGCTGCCCGTGCCTGGGTTAGATGAAGTGTGATGCTATGGTTAAGTGTGATACTTGTTCCAGGGGTTAATGCTGACTCCTTCAGAGGCAGGGTTGCTATTTGTGCAGAGGTGCATGGAGATTGACCCTGTGACACTTTCCCCAGCCTGGGGAATCCCCCTACCCCAGGATGAAGTCTACTCATAGGCTATGATAAACCTCAGGGAGAACTGATTAATCCATTGGAAGTGCCGGAGGTCGAGGGGAGAGCAGGCCTAGGAAACCAGCCTGGCACAGTCCCCAAGGGGCAGTCCTGCAGTTAGAAGAATATAAAGCTGGAAATAGCAGAGAGGACCAAAAAGAGCAGGATATGTCACAGCATCTAAGAAAATGTTCCTGTCCCTTTCCATGTAGGTGCCAGGAACCCAGACAAACAGCACCTGTGCCAGCTTGTTGCTTGGGTTGTGTGCAGCAAGTCCTTTCCCTCCTCACACTGTGGTAGAAATCTTTGGGAATGAGAGGCTGAGACCACGGTATGATGCATGATCAGCTCTTACACCTGGAGAAAACCATTCCTTGGCCAGGGGAGCAGTCCTGAGCATGAGCCATAACTGCTGTCACCCTTAGCTGGTAGTACTGGTCCCTGCAAAAACCAGGAAAACACCAGGCCCCTGAAAACAGACCCAACATGGAAACCTGTAGTGACCTTACTGGGAGAGTGTCCTGTTAGGAGATGCGGGCATGTCCCAAACACAGCTGATAACAACATAACTAATGGTAAGTGCCCAGATCAACAGTGAGTTTCTAGCACTGGGACAGGTATGTGACATGATGCCACCCTCTACAGAGCTCGGACCTGTTCATTTCTCCATCTGTGACTCTCCAGCATGGCTCCACCCCAGCTCCACCAGGCATGCCGTATGGTCAAAGTGATGGTGCATGTGTTTAGATTTTTAATTGCTGTGAGCCTGATAATGCAGTCCTGCCACCCACACAGTTGTCCACCAGGTCTACCTGTGGATGTAGCAGGTATCTTCTGGCAAGCCTCTGATCTCTAATCCATTCCTCGTGTTCCCAATGACACATCTGGGGCAGGGATGCCCAGGTGGTTATTATAGTGTCAGACAAGCAAAAACAGCTGTCACATTGAAAGCCTGGGTATGGCGGGTAGGGAAACCTTTCTGCTCTTTGACTGGCCTTTTCTGAAGAAGAAAATTCAAAAAATCCATTATTCACCCATCTCTACTCATAAAGCTCTTGATGCAGCCCAGCCACCACTAAAGGGGCATTGAGTGCCCCACTGAGTAGGTGCATGTTATATTGTCTCTCTATAAATCTACCACCATTAACTTGAAGCCACAAGTAGGGGTGTTTGGGGAACTTTGTCCAAATGTAGGGTCTGGTCCACTACTGCAGCATACTGACTGATTTACTGATATAGCTCATGCTGAAAGTCCTGGCCTCAAATCTCATTCTTGGCCCATGTGGTAGTGTTGTTATGCAGTACTTTTTATGAATGTTTTTGTCCCTGCCAGCAGGTATATGGGATCTTGGGGAGCAATTACCACACGGGTGGGGTGCAAAATAAACTTTATTAATAAAATGCAAAAACAGGGAAAATTCAATAGTGAGGGGTATGGGGTTTGTTAAGGTAGACAATTGGGGAGGGGTTTCTTTTTGGTGAACAGTAAAGGGGTTTCAATAGTGGGGTACAACACAGCAGGATACAATACAGTGGGTAACCAACTAACACTGAAGTATAAATGTAACAGGTAGCTAGCGATTTCTATGTAAAAAGGTGTGTCACAGCAGCATATAACCAACTAATAGTTATAGAAAAATATGTTAAATAATAAACAATTTTAGGTAAAATGTGTCACAGTGGTGTAAATGTAGAATGTGAGGGGTATCAGAGAGGAAAAAGTAACCAATGGGGTTTTGTGCTAGACTTCAGCAATACAATTGAGGTTTGGCAATAGGAGCACAGAGACAGACACACAGAGCAAACAGGCTAGGAAGAACAAACAGGCTGCAAGTTTTAAGCAGCAGAGAGAGTGTAACAAGGTAGAAGGACACAGAGAAGCTGGGGGGGGGGTGCAGTGGGAAGACAGACTTAATTACAATTATACAGAACACAGCAAAATCTTATCTATGATCTAGCTTAACCAAGACTACACAAATTAGCAAGTAACAAAACACAATGCAACAATTCTCTAAGCCTAACTTACAAAGTATAATGCTAAACTTAACTTAAAGGGTGCACCTTATGCTAAGGATAGTTCCAGAGGGCTGAGTGGTGTGTGTCCAGGACACAGCTCCAAAGGGGGGAGGGGGGGTGACTGCAGCAGTGGATACAGCTGAAAACAGTCCAAGGCAAAGCCCACAGGAGCAGAACTTAGCAGCAGCACAAACTCATTTTCAGTGGCAGAGTGCCACGGGGTTTAAGAGAGAGGTTTTAAAACACAGACCAAGGTTTAGCTTGAGTCTGTGTGCTGGGGAGACAGAGCCAGCAGCTAAAATAATAAAATAAAAGTATAGAAAGTTTCACAGAGGGATTCTTACCATCCCCCAAGGCAGCAACAGAGGCAGAAGCAGCAAGAACATCAGAAGGCTCGGTACAGTCTTGATAATCAGGAGATCTCTCAGGCAGCAATTC
>ML128654.1:284363-339896 GCA_003846335.1 Cuora mccordi
AATAAAGAAAGAGGAATACATTATTTAGGTCAGAAGTAGCCTATATGCCACATACATTATTTACGCAGACTTTGGCCCTATATTGTAAATATGAATAAAGTTTAAAAATGTAAAAGGAAGATTTTCCAATTTGAACAATAACAACTTAAGATGATAATGATGATAACAATGAGGACAACAATCGTGACAATGAGAATCTTGTTTTGTAGGGCTAAGTTAGCCTCAATCATTTTTTCTGTAGAACAAGACAAATAAAGAAGGTCATTAGTTACTGAAAATATCCAACACATAGATTTGTCCTGATTCAATAGTGTCTTTCCATTTTAAAGATACAGAACCATTCTAGATTGTTTGGGGTCTTTTGTGGTGTGTATTTTCGTAAACCATAATTAAAATTATTTGAAAAAATGAAATGGATGAGATGGTTACAGACCTGTCAGGATTTCAAACAAACTAAAACAAACAAAAAAGCACAGCATCACAATTTCTCATTTCTCATTTTTGTTCCTCAATATTACATGAGTGAGGTTTTGTTTTGTTTTTTAAATAGCTTTCACAACATACAAAATCTTTAAGCATAAAAAGGGGAAAGCTCCTGTCTTAAATTTATCCCACTGAGTCACCAATAAATCCTGACCACAAACTGACTTTGTAGGTTTGGATGGTCAGGAATTTATTAAACCCTCTGCAGAATTCCATCATTTTAGGTACTGAAAATACACCTGTTCTCCTTTGACTTTCCTTAAAATTGTCACAGTGCCTAAAAGTGCCACAGTGTTGCCTGCAGCTCACCAATGGTTCTTAACTTTGATTATTATGATATTACTTATAGTGAATAATAATAAACATGTGATGTGATTGAAAGTAGAGAACAAAAAAATGCAGACTTACCAGTGCTCTTCTCAAGACTTTCTGGGGGAAAAAAGAAAGAACATATTTTACACCTTGTTTCCTCTAAACTGTGCATTGGTATGTGTGTCCTGGTATGGGAAATAGATCAGATGCCCCAGTGAAGGAGAGAGTGTGCCCACGTTAACTAATCAAATAATTTCCATTGTGACACAATGAGTATTTCCTCTACCTCATAAGAATCATTTGTGTCTTTTTCCTATGCAGAAAGTGTGACATTTTTTGTGTTCTTTAGCTAATCTCTTCTTTTCTTGAATGTATTTTGGCAAATGATGTGAAGGATAAGTGCACTGTGTTTAAGGAAACAATAAAAGCCCCTACACATGTGCTAACCAGCTTCCCGGAGGTTATCCTGAAGTCCCTGAGAGTCATGGGTTCTTAGAACCTCACATCCCTGAGGCCCCTAAAAATTGGGGTGGGTTGGTCACACAGTTCATAGCTTATGCAGGCTGAGCTCATTGCACGCACCAGGGGCTCCTTGAATCTTTCCATCCCCGCTCAGCTCCCTGTGGGACCCTATCCCATTCCCCTCTATTACAGGGACTCCCTGCAGCCACCCAACCTTTCCCCCAGGCCAGTGGCTCTATGTGTCCCTCCTTCAACTCTGTCCCTATGCCAAGTGCCCCATTGACCCTCCATGCCAGGGGTTCTGTGTGCAGCCCCCTTACCCTTCTTTCCACATGCCTCCCCATCCCCACCCCCACAATCTTATTCTCCTTTCTCTCTTCTTTTCTTTCTCTTTCAGTGTTTCACTGTTTTTAAATTCTAATCAGACATGGGGCAAAAATGAGGTGAGGGAGTTGTTATGCCAAAAGGTGTTATTCATGCTATCAACTGGGTCTTTGACCTACAGACAATTACGGAGATGGTTGAAAGTGTCAGCTCTGCTATCCAGCTGCCAGACAATCCATGTGTTCTCCATTTCTCCTTTCCAATTTTCAGATTTCACCAAAATTGACAGGGTACTGCCCATTGATATCTAGAACATTCCTTGAAATTCTGGAATTGATTGGATGCTGCGTTCAAAAATAGTCATATTACATCTATTAATGCATAGGTCTGAAAATCTAAGGTATGTTAAAGAATAGTTAACCAAGACTGCTGTGTAGGTTTGCAAAGTTAGACTAAGAGAGATAATAAAAATGTTAGCAAACAAAATTAACATGAAAATCTGCAAATTTTGCCATCTCACTGTTCACCTCCTTTCCGAGATCATTTATGAAGATGTAGAACAGCATAGATCCCCGTATAGAGCCTTGGATGACCAAACTATTTACTGCTTTCTCTTGTGAGAACAGACCATTTATTCCTTCACTTTCTTTCCTGCCTTTAAACCACTTACAAATCATAAGTAAAATATAATTTAGTAACTAAGAAATGCATCATTCATTATTTTCTCACATAAAAATGTAAAATTTAAGAATTGGAATAAATATATGTTAAGTGCCTATACACAAATGCAAGAAGCCTGGGGAACAAGCAGGGAGAACTAGAAGTCCTGGCACAGTCAAGGAATTATGATGTAATTGGAATAACAGAGACTTGGTGGGATAACTCACATGATTGGAGTACTGTCATGGATGGATATAAACTGTGAAGGACATTGTCTAAGGCTTTCTGAAAATGCAGCTACACTTTATCCACTGAATCACCTCTGTCCACATGTTGACTCCCTCAAAGAATTAGTGAGGTGTGAGTTCCCTTTACAAAAGCTGCATTGACTCTTCCCCAAGATATTGTGTTCATCCAAGTGTCTGAGAATTCTGCGCTTTGCTATAATTTCAAGCAATTTGCCTGGTACTGAAGTTAGACTTACCAGCCTGTAATTGCCAGGATCACCTCTGAAGACTTTTTTCACATAAAAATGTTGCTACTTTAGCTATCTGCCAGTTAGCTATTACAGGCTGTTCTGGAAAACGCAGCTAATTTCTCCAATTTCCTCTCCCACGGTTGTACTGTGGCCTAGAGCACTGAACAGAAGTTCACGATCCTGCACTGCTTCAGTAACAGGCTGCAGATCCTGCCTATTCTTTGTAACCCAGTGGAGTTCAGGTTTGGGGAACCACCCTGTTGACCTGCAGGCTAGGTCAGTCCCCTGGCCCAGGGGACCCAGCACATCAATGGACACAGAAGCAACAGCTAAAGCAACACAAGAGAGATTGGGAAGGGACTATCTTCAGGGAGACAGCGTTGTCCCTTTGTTATGGCTTTATTTTAACTCAAGGCACTGGCTCAATTTCTGTGTTTTTCCTGCTGCAGTTCAAAATAATTCTTCACCTGCTTCTCCAGGGAATTTCAGATCATGGTGAGTCTCCACAATAAATGGCAAGTTGTACAGCTGCCTGTCTCCAAAATGCCACATGCCAGTGCCAATACTCAGGCCAGGTCTACACTCAACATTTAGGTTGACCCAGCTACATTGCTTGGGGGTTGAAAAATCCACACTCTTGAGTGATGCAGTTAGGCCGACCTAACCCCAGTGTAGACAGCACTAGATTAATGCAAGAATTCTTCTCTCAACCAACCCAGCTTTCGCCTTTCGGGGAGATGGATTCACTACAGTGATGGGAGAATTCCTCCTGTTGCTGTAGTATGTGTCTATAAGGAATTTCACCAATGGTTTTGACCTTTTATAATTATGATATTACTCATAATCTACCATCATAAACATTTTGGTGTTATTGAAAGCAGAGAACAAAGTATGCAGACTTACCAGTGTTCTCCTCAGATGTTTCTGGGGGGAATAAAAAATGAAAATGTTTTACACCTTGTTTCCTCAAAACGGTGCATTCATATGTGTGCACTGGGGTGGGAAATAGATCAGATGCCCCAGTGAAGGAGAGTGTGTGCCCACATTAACTAATCAAATACTTTCCATTGTGACAAACTGAATATTTCCTCTCCCTTGTAAGAATCATTTGTGTTGGTTTCCTATGCAGAAAGAGTGAGGATTTTGGTGTTCTTTAGCTAATCACATTTTTTCTTTTGTGTGTTTTGGCAAATGGTGTGATAGGTAAGTGTATTGTGTTTAAGAAAGCATTGTTGCAAGAAAACAATAAAAGACCCTACACACATGCTAACCAGCTTCCCGGAGGTTACCCTGAAGTCACTGGGAGTTGTGAGTTCTAGCACATCACATGCCTCAGGCTCCTGTAAATTGGAGTTTGTAGGTCACACCGTTCATAGCTTATGCAGTCGGAGCTCATTGCATGCATGAGGGCTCCTTTCATCTCTCCATCCCCGCACAACTCCCTGTGGGACCCCATTCCATTCCCTCTATTTTAGGGACTCCCTGCAGCTACCCAAACGTTCCCCATGCCAGGGACTCTATGTGTCCCTCCTTCCACTCTGGCCCCATGCCAAGTGCCCCATGGCCCCTTCATGTCAGGGGTCCTGTGTGCAGCCCACCACTTAGACTTCTCTCCACATGCCTCCCCATCCCCACTTTCCCACTCCCAAGTTAGGTTGACACAACTATATTGCTCAGGGTGTGTGTGTGTGAAAAATCCACACCCTTGAGTGATGCAGTTAGGCTGATCTAGCCCCAGTGTAGACAGCACTAGGTTGATGCGGGTATTTTTCTGTCAATCTAGTTTTTGCCTCTCGGGGAGATGGATTCACTACAGTGATGGGAGAGCCCCTCCTGTCACTGTAGTGTGTGTGTCTACACTGAAGTGCAGATAAGCTCTTTGACATACATTATTTACGCAGACTTTGACATTATATTGTAAATATGAATAAAGTTTAAAAATGTAAAAGGAAGATTTTCCTACTTGAACAATAACAACTTAAGATGATAATGATGATAACAATGAGGACAACGACTGTGCCAATGAGAATCAAGTCCCTGCACTTGGGGCAAGGATGGAAGAGAAAAAGGCCTTTAAGCCACCTTCGCTCTCTCTGTATTCTGTGACCAGGTAAGGCCTGCCCAGCCCCCTGGTGTAAGTTAGAGGAGCTGGTCCCCATGGACCCTGGTAAGCAGAGGATATCCATGGTGCATTGTGCTTTGCCCGGGTGCCTAACACATCCCAATCTGCCCTTCTGTTGGTGGCTGGGTGCTGAGAGGGTGCAAAGCCATTAAACCAGCCAGGACCAGATCCCCAATGCCTCCTGAATCACCTGTTAGTATCTCAATAACACAAACAAAATAATTTTCTCTGCTGAAACACAAATACCAGCACGGAGTTTGTGCAGGTTTCAGCATCTCCCCAGGGATTCTGTGCTGCAGAGATGTGTTTTGTGGACAATGCTTTTACCTGAAAAGGGAATCACTGATAGGAGTATGGCACAGAACAAGCAGCTGGAGAGCTGTTCCTGTAGCTCCATGCCTCTGGTAGCTCTTGTGGGAAGAGTCACAGGGACTGATCTGAAATGAGAGCAGCAATCAAAATAGACACAGATGCTCAGAAATACAAGACACCTGATTTCTCATTATTCCTTCTTGAAATACAGGCGGGTGTTCCTTCCCTGGTGTCACTGTATGATGCAGGGAAAGCTGAACAGTATGGGAAAGTGTCACTGTGTCCCACCAGCATGGGGGTGAGTATGTGTGTGGTGAGATCATGTGAGAGGTGGTGGTGAAAGGGCCATTTACTATCATAGTCCTAGTGCTCAGGAAGGGCACGGCCATGTTATTCGCAGCACCATTGCTGCTCAAGTGTGACACAGCGCCCACCCTTCCCCAGGGCTGCTGGAGGCACTGACTCTCCCTGAGGCACAATGGGCCAGAGACTCAGGGGAATGTTCAGGCTGAAGTCATTGCCTGGGAGCTCCTAAATCTCACTAGCTCCAGTTCTGCAGCAGCACAAGCTTCAGTCCAGGCTGCATGAACCAGCCCAGAACCCAGGATATTTACTCTCATGGCTAGCCGAAGGTGTGGCAGCTTCACTGCTCCACTCCAGGAACTGAGCTGGTGAGATTAAAGCTAGCTCAGGCATGTCTTCTCCAGCTGTAGTCACACCCAGTGACTGTGGCATAGCCATACACTTAGCTGCACCCTGTTACAGCTGGGCAAACTTTGGCGATGTGGCAGTGGGGAGAACAAAGGAAATGGTTGCAACTCCCTAATTCTGAGGCCAGCTCTGGGGCTTTTCCTAGGTATCACCCCAAAGGGCCATTACAGCCGATCAGTTTAACTGGAGTTCTGTAATGCTCAAGACATGCCAGTTTATGCCCCTATGCCATACAGCGCAGGAGCTGGGGTGGCATGCAGGCCAGCCACACTATCTCTATGCCAGAGGATTTACTTCCCTATAGAGCAGGAATTCTCCACTAGGAAATCCAGCACTTTTCCTTCCCCTTTGCACTCATCAGTGCCTCCAGGATTTCTGTTACCAGGGGCTGTGCCTTAGGGTATGTCTACACTGCAGTAAAAGCCTCGCAGCATAGCAATGGCTGAGGTTGGGTTGTGGGGCTGTAGATTTCAGTGTAGACATCTGGGATCAAGCTGGAGCATAAGCTTTGAAACTCCACGAAGTGAGTGGGTCTCAGACCGCAGGCTTCAACCTGAGCCTGAATTTCTACACTGTAATTTTTAGCCCCACAGTCAGAGCCCAGCGATCCCAAGATAGTTGACCTGGGCTGCAGGATTTTTTTGTTATTGTAATGTAAACATAACCTTAAAGACATAAGTTGCTAAGAAAATCGACATAAGCCATCAGGAAAAAGGGGTTTGTGTACATGAGGGTACTCAAAAAATTATTCCAGAGTTGAGAAATGTGTGAATTTAAAGTGGATTAATTAAACTATTAATTTGGATTAATTTTCCTCAAAATCCCCATGTAGACAAGCCCTACCTTGTCAAATGTGTCTTTCTTTAAATTTAAATTACTATTGTCATGTTTGAGTTACTTTCTGAGTCCAAATAGCTTTCTAAAAACTATATAATTTGTAAAAAGAACAGGAGTACTTGTGGCAACTTAGAGACTAACAAATTTATTTGAGCATAAGCTTTCGTGGGCTAAGTGGGCTGTAGCCCACAAAAGCTTATGCTCAGATAAATTTGTTAGTGTCTAAGGTGCCACAAGTACTCCTGTTCTTTTTGCAGATACAGACTAACATGGCTGCTACTCTGAAACCTGTCATTATATAATTTGTGACACTGCAGAAAACAATCTCCAGTTTTCTGAAAAATTAGATAAATATCTGAAGAAACAAACTGATGTTTAATATTTTTAAATCTGAAGTCCAAATTATATCAAACTTTTCCCTTTTGCAGCTAGTGGGGAGGGATTGCTCAGTGCTAAACCCAGGGTTGTAAGTTTAATCCTTGAGGGGGCTACTCTAGGCATCTGGGGTAAAATCATACTTGGTCCTGCTAATGAAGGAAGGGGGCTGGACTCAATGACCCTTCAGGGTCCCTTCTAGTTCTATGAGATAGATATATTTCCATATATTTATTTTTAATTTGACTGTGAAAATCTAAAGACATGAGAGGGAAATGACTGGCATTGAAGTCAGAGGGGGTAGCGGGTTCTGCTGTCTGAGGATGATTGTACTGCTGAGCTCAGCCTTCTTTAAACATGGACACTGTGAGCTTGATGCATGCAGATTGGTACCCTATACCATGAACAGTCCTAATGAATGCAATGGCCAAGTGTTTCTAAACTGACTGTTGATTTTGGGTGTCCAGCTTGAGCAACCTTAAGAAGATCTGATATTCAGAGTGAGGCTCCTCAGCACTTTTTGAAATTCAGACCCCTTCAATGTCTCTTAAATTGGGCACCCAAGATGCCCTGTCCGTTTTGAAGCTCTTGGCCATGGCTGCCACTGGCAGAGTGAGATGTAACTCCATAGGAGTGAGGACGGCAGAGAGAGGTGTAATTGGTGGGATTCTGTTTCTGCAGATTGTCTCTGCAGACTCCTGGTGGTATTTTTCACCAACAAAACTTTCACTCTAAACTCACCATTTGTTGCCTGAATATTTTTTAGAACTTTCTATTTCTATTTCTATTTCTTTTTCTATTTCTTCCAAATGGAGTGCACATAACAGACCTACTGGACAAAATTCAACACAGATTCAATGGTGTTACTCCAGGGAAGATTTTGACTCATTACATTGTTGGCCACTCCCATCCCTCTCCCATCTGTCATCTCTTTCACCTCCAGCAATCTCCTCAGAACCAGTCTCAATGTGTCTTAGTTATTTTACTGTCAGCTCTGACATGCCCACTTGATGCATTGAGCACACAGTGCAGAGGTGTGGTACATACTGATACCATCAAACATTCCTCTGTCACCTGACACTGAGGTGTGTGAATGTTCTCCTAGAGCAGACAACCAAGAAACTACTCAGGCTTCTCTAGTCATGCTAAAAATTGTGCTGTCAGAATTGCCAGGTGTAGCCAAAACCTACTTCTTTCTCTTGTGTCTCACTTAGAATAATAATAATTCTAATTCTACTCACTTAGAGTAATTCTGTCATATATGAAAAAGTTCATTGGAAAAGAACTAGAGACCAAAAATTTGAGGGGAGGGCTAGCTCAGTGGTTTGTGTATGGGCTTGCAAAGCCTAGGGTTGTGAGTTCAATCCTTGGGGGGCATTTTGGGATCTGGGACAAAAAATCTGTCTGGGGATTAGTCCTGCTCTGAGCAGGGGGTTGGATTAGATGACCTCCTGAGGTCCCTTCCAACCCTCATATTCTGTGAATATTATTCAGAATAAATTGTCTTGATACAGGCTCATTTGGCCCTTAGGGTCAGGTTTGAAACATACCTATGGGAGTTCTGAATGGAGAAAGCTGGGAGAGAAGTTAGCAGAGACATCAGTGTACCCATTGCCCTTCCTCATATGCACAATGATTTATCAGAGTCAAAATAGTGAGATACTGAAAAGGTGAGAGAGTATCTGTGTCTAGGTTCCCTCCCAACTCTGAACCACTAAGCTTACCTCTATCAGCTTAGGTTAAAAGCTCTCCCAAGGCACACATGCTTCCTTGTCCTTGGATGAGCACTGCTGCCACCACCAAGTGAGTTAGTCCTCAAAGCCCCTTCACCCCCTTTCCTGGGGAGGCTTGAGAATAAGATACCAGCCAAATAGGTTAACCTTTTCTTATACTGATTACTCATAATGAATAATAACAAACATTTTGGTGTTATTGAAAGTAGAAAACAAAGAATACAGACCATCCCTTGGGTTTTTTGGACATTAAAGATTAATCAGGTTCTTAAAAACAGAACTTTATAATAAAGAAAAAGTAAAAGAAGCACCTCTGTAAAATCAGGGTGGAAGGTAATTTTACAGGGTAATCAGATTAAAACACAGAGGATTCCCCTCTAGGTAAAACGTTAACATTAAAAAAAAAACAGGAATAAACTTCCCTCTTAGCCTAGGGAAAATTCACAAGCTAAAACAAAAGATAATCTAATGCATTTCCTTCCTATTACTTACAATTTGTAATCTTAGATGCTTAGTTCAGATATGGCTTTAGGAGATGTATTTTCCCTGCCCTGGTTCCTTACTGACCCAGAGAGGACACACAAAGAGAGACAAAATAAAAACCTTCCCCCATAGGTTTGAAAATATCTTCACCCCTCATTGGTCCTTTTGATCAGGTGCCAACCAGGTTATTTGAGCTTCTTAACACTTTGCAGGTAAAGGAGGGATTTTATGCTACCCTTAGCTGTATGTTTATGGCAACCTGTTATAAGCTCCAGTTCAGCAAACTATCCACATAAATCACTTTTAAGTTCAGAATGTGTTTTACTGAAAAGTGATGGTTTGCTGAACAGGAGTCATTGTAAAGGCACATTTCCCTCCATACCATCAGCCTAGTCAGGGGAGAAAGGCAGAAAGCAAAACATAATGAGGTTCTTATGATGCATGTATTGAAAACTACTTAACATTATGATCCCTGGCTTTACATTCTCAGGGGTTTTCCTGGTCCTGCTTGAAGGCAAGGAGCTCGGTAAAGAAGCATGGGGTCAGAGTCAGTGTGCAACCAGCCAGCCTTGGCTAAGGTTGGGTGAATTGTACTTCTCTGTTTTTCAGAGAGTAGCCTGCTTTGTCTCTCTCTGGTTTTGGTTCATGTGTGTTGTCCTTCTGAAAGATAAGCAATAAAGTTGTGTTATGTTGCAACCTTCCAGCAAAAGTTTTTATGTTTTTTATTTAACTCCTTTGTATATATGATGTGAACTGGACAGTTCTGCAAGTCAAGACGTTTCTATTTGAAATAATATGTGAAAGCTTTCAGTCCATTTCACTGCAAGGTGCTTCAGAAAAAGGCTTTTGAGGGGAATCAGAGTTCTTGGATGGGAGTTTTATGTGTGGCTGGCTGTGTAATTGTATTAGTTTAATTGTTATTTATGGCAGGGATGCCCAGATCCTTGGATAAGCACTTGTTTTATTTTATTTTGGTCCCTTGAAATGTGTGTTAACTACTTATGATAAACAATCTGTTCCATCTTGTATTTAGCTGTGACACTGCCAGTAAGTTTCCAGAGCTGAAGAAGAGCTCTCAGTAAGTTTGAAAGCTTCTCTCTCTCACCAACAGAAGTTACTCCAATAAAAGATGCTTCCTAACCCACTTTGGCTTTCTAATTTTATTTCTTTATTTGTAATTTATGGCAGGGAAACCAGATCCTTGGATAGGCACATGTTTTATTTTATTTATTTTATGGGCGTGTTAATTTATTTATTAACACGCCCATCCCTTGCTCTGGTGCCCTTGCTTAGGGGTGTGCATTTAGCTCTGACACTCTGAATAAATTTCCTAGACCTGAAGAAGAGTTCTGTGTAATATCAAAAGTTTGTGTCTCTCTCTCTGGATTTTCCCATATTTGAGTATAGTTGCTATGTCAACCTAAATTTTAACTGTAGACTAAGCCAGAGACACAAGGCCTTGTCTACATAGGGACACTCAGGACAAATAATCTGACTGAATTTTTAAAGTGGATTAATTCCTGACATGGGTGCTCTTATCTACAATTCTAATGGCTTTAATTTGACTTTATTTTGGTTTAATTTAGTCTACTTTAATTCTGAATGAGAGCATCCACACAGGAGTTTAATGCAGTTTAAGTAATTGACTTTAAATTCACCCCGTTAGTAAATTCAAAATAATTTCCCTGAGTGCTTGTGTATGTATAAGCCAAAGAAGACTGATTTGACCACACAGAGCCCATAATAGCACTCCGGAGGACATTACTGTGTGGTATCTTCAACCTTTTCTGTGGGGCGTTTTGTGCTGGGGGATTATCCATCAATGACTGTAATGTGCTAGCCATTTGCACCTTTCACCGTAACTCTTTCTATCATAGGCAGATAAAACAAACAAACATTATTATTATTTTTAAGTACTTACCAAATAAATAAGATGAACCTGTTTTAGCCTATGACTGTGTGTGACTAGTCATTATTCATGGTGTATGATTGGTCAACAGCTGGAATTTTTTCTGGTTTCTGGTTGGATGGCAGAAAGATTTTAAACAGAAGAATAACAAACTTTTCTAACTTTTGAGATTTGTGAATACTCTCTGGAATATCTGGCAGCTGCCATAACAAATAACATAATTCCATGAGTAACAGCAAACTGAGCACTGTGCTTTTATCCACAGAAATATTTAGGAAGTTTAAAAATATATATATTTTTGACCTGTACATGTTATTATAACACAATCTTATAGAGCCAATCAGACAGAGACCAGGGAGCCTGGGCCACTGTGTGGAGCCCTGGACCCTCCACCTGCTCTGGGCAGTGTGCCCCAGGGGACAGGGACATGGGTCAGAAGCTTCTCTTGGGCCTCTAACCTCCCCCTCAGGGCAGGTGGAGGGTCAAGGGCTCCCTACATACCCGGGCTCCCTCAGTGACTCATACCACAGCCAAGGGCAATGGTCCCCAAACTGTGGGGCACGCCCCCCTATGGGGAGACAGGAATGTTTAGGGGTGCGCCTGGGGCCAGAATGGGGCAGGGGAAGTTCAGGTCAACTCCAAACAGGAGGAGGGACTCCGGCCAGCTCTAGGGGGGGCAACTCTCCAGGATTGGCCTGGAGTCTCCAGGAATTAAAGATTAATGTGTAATTAAAGATTGGGTCATGTGATGAAATCTCCAGGAATACATCCAACCAAAACTGGAAACCCTAGCCAGCTCCACACCATATGGGGTAGGGGGCCCTCGGGCCAGCTCTGCACAGTGCCTGGGATGGGGAGTAGGGGAGAGAGCCTTGAGCAACACTGCATCATGCAGGGTTGGGAAAGCCAGATCTGCATGAGGAATAGGATCACCCTACCACATGCTCCATCTTCTGACCAAGCCAGGGGACAAGCCCTCAAGGGGAGAGGAAGAACAGGACATAGGGATGGGGGGTGGGAGAGGAGGAACAGGGGGTAGGGCCAGAGTTCCAGGACTTCTGCAGGGCCTCAAAATTGTCCAGGGCCCATGTGGTAATCTACAACTGCTTCTGCATTCTAGTCTATCTGCTAGTTACCCTCAGACAGATCAACCAACCAAATAAAAGAGGATAATACCAAGAAGAGGTGGCACATTTGTTCAAAGAATCACAATCATAGAATCATAGGACTGAAAGGAACCTCGAGAGGTCATGAAGTCCGGTCCTCTATCAAGCATTCTTCCCACTATGAACTCAGCTATAGATTCCAGGCACCGTTTTCCTTAATGTGCCCCCCAAGCCAATGAATGTAAATAGTTAGAGCTCCCCTGAAGTAAACGCAGCCACACCCCTCAACACAAGCAGAGGATTTGGCATTAAAACAGAGGCTCTTACCTTTTTCAAAGCATTAAACTGGACCCCAATCCGGAAGGTTTTCCATCCCTCAGTGCCAGATGCGGGGGCTCCAGTGTTAATAAAACCAAGGGATTAAAATGGGATTTGAGAGTGTGCCTGTGGGGAATGGATCGCACACTTTGAATACAAAAGGACTGAACTCTGAGCAAAGAAAGTGAAAGCAAAAAGTGTATGTTAAATATTAACCCTCCTGTTGTTCTGGAGTTTATGTGTCTTTTCCAGGAAAGGTTGCCCAGAACCCTAACGCTATTTCAGTGCTTAGATGGGAATGCATAGAAGACCCAAACAATTAGAAGAAGTAACAGAGCCCTGGAAAGCACAGGAACAGAATAGAAAATGAGGAACTGCTGTAGATAATTTGCATAAAAGAGAAGTGCCATCCCCCATTATAAATCTTGTTTGGCAACAGCAGATTTCAGGTAATTGTGCAGTGCCTGAAGAATGGGGACAGAAATGGAAAAAAGTGCCCTGAGCAAAATTAAAAGATGGAACATGGAATGATTGGAATGGTTGCTGTAATGGGGACCTTGGGAATGACCAGACCAAGAGCCTGGATACATGAATGGATGAAAGAATGAAAACAAGCCCCACAGTCGCAGGTCCCCACTCAGCCAACCTCTCCCTGGTGTTGTAAATGGCCACTTTGGCCATGGCTAGGAGGAGGTTGATGAGGTGATCCGGTGCCTTTGTGGGGCCATGGCTGGGGTGTGCATATGTAGAATGGTGCATGGAAAAGTGCAGACATAACCTCAACAAGAGGTTCTGGAGTAGCCGGAAGAGGGGCTGCAACTGGCATACTGCAGACTGACATGCGCTAGGGTCTCCCTCACACCGCAAAAGGGGCAGGTGTCGGGAAGAGGGGTGAACTGCACCAGTAGGGTGACCAGACAGCAAGTGTGATAAATCAGTACAGGGGGTGGAGGGTAATAGGAGCCTATATAAGAAAAAACCCCAAAAACCGGGACTGTGCCTATAAAGTCGGGATATCTGGTCACCCTACATGCCCGTGCTCACAGCTCCATGAAGGAGCCACCAGCTAATGTCCCCAGCAGGCTGTGTAACCAAGATGGAATACAGGCTGCCACCCCAGGGTCCCTCACCATCTGTGGCTGGTAGAAGGTGCTGCCACTTGGTATCGGAGTGGGACATGAGGGTGGGGAAATGAAGAGTGTGGAGCACGAGCATGTAAAGACGGTCCCATGATGCAGTTCAGAAGCGAACCAGCTGCAAAGCATGCAGCTGACTCGAGATACAAAGGGGTCGGGGCCGAAAACAAGAGAAATATAAAACAAGAAAAACAATTTTATTATGTTAACTAACTTCAGCTGTATAGGGGTGCATTCCACAGACTAAAGACACCAAAAGATATCAACACACAGTGAAAGAGCCCCTGGGCATCAGGAAAAGAAAAATGAAGTGCTTTATATATAACAGACTGGTCATTTACACCTCAGTCTACCATATATGGACAATTGAGTATTCAATCGTCTACAGAGACATTATAGAAACCATTAGCTGGGCCAGGTCTAACTGTTATTTAAACTGTAAATTACTGATCAAAGTAAATTAATGTGCCTGTGGTTTTAAATCTTTGTCACTAAAAGATTAATGAATTTGGCAACTTTCTTATTGCTGTACACATCTTTATTAGTTAATATACTAGCATTTTATCAGGAATGTGCACAAGACTCAAGGGCTGAGCAAAAGACTATTTCGTAGTCTGGTATCTTTCAAAATAGGAGACTCCAATCTCTAGATGAAATTTTGGGGTGTATTGCAAGATTATCTGAATCTGGAGACCTATATGGAATGGTAATATGAAAAATATATGTATATAAATGTAACAAAACATTAAATATTTTGACCACCAGGTGATGGAAGCTGTTTCTGAACCTGTAATTCATGATATTAAGGGTCTGGCTACTGAAGAACCAGTACACCATTTACAAAGTGCATGACATTGCTAAACTGTTTAACCAAATGCAAGTCAAAATTAACAAACTAATTGTAGCAAACAATATGAAGGCAAACAAAATGCAAACCGGTAAATAAACTAGTTGTACCAGTTATGAGAGTTACACAATAACGATAATAACCAACTCATTAGAGAACATTTAAAAGAGAGAGAGTAAATTGCCTCACCTTATTATTAATAAACAGCAAACTGGCATCATCCTAAGTGTATAACAAAAAACAGTGGTGAAATGTATTGTATAGACTGTGTAGACCATCTCCCTGTTAGTACCGGTCATAATAGTTGAGTCAGTAACACTGTAGCTAACTAAGGCACATGTTGTTCAGAAGAGTCTTGTTCAGTGATTGGTTGCCAATATTGAATCTTGACATAGAAATAGTTGACGAATTTGTTACTGTCCATTCAGTAGGTCATCTGGAAGACAGCATCTACAAAAAACAACTGGATCTACATCAACTACTGGTCTATTATGGAGCAATGCAAACCGAAAGAGAACCACACCGTGGCTTGTTATGTCAGAAATATTGTTGACTCTGCAACTCATTTTGTGGCCACAATGATTCAGGCCAATCCAATGGAATAGAGAAGCTAGCTACCCCTGTCTCCTGCCAGCAAAACTTACCAGATGGTAACAACCAGCAGTAAGGATAACTTATAACATGGAGGAACATGGAAGGCCTAATTTGTGATGTCACTACTCCACATTTCTATTTTACTCCTTATATACATATCACTGTGGGACACACTAATAATGCCCTATCCCAGTATTTCAGAACAACTCTAGGACTACACCTCTCAACTAAAGTCCCAGACCTAACATGGCCAGGCCCAGTATATGGGACTAAAACTATGGACGGAAGGAAACTGTCCACAGGTTGTACGAGGGAATGTACAGACCAAAGGACAGATGGGGCATGAATGTGTCGATAAAACAAGATGGCCATATAACAGTGGTTAGCCCACTGGGTCATGTTCAGTCCATGCATGATGCTGTTCTGGGATGATGGGTTAATCTCTTCCCCATAAAACAGATGAAAAACAGGGGCATGTAATAGAGAGAGAGGCTGGAGCATGGGGCCTGGTGCAAGACCTGAGGCTTGAACCACAGTCAGCATCGTCAGGCCATGCTACGAGCAAACACCAGGCCCTGTCAAAGAGCGGATGCTTTCTTACAAGTTCACCATCTGTTACATGAACTTGGCAAAGGTACTATTAGCATTGCTAAAGCACAGGCACTCCTAAGAAGTACTAGTCACTAGATATTAACAGAAATCCAGGAGGGTAGCACAGATACACACCAACCTAGCACAAGATAAGATGGTTTGACAGAATAATGAATAGGGGTGTTTTGTCCGAGACCTCAGGAACAATATACAAGGAGAGGTAATAATCAGATGTCATGACGCATGTATGTTTCACCCCATAAATATCGAGGTACATCTCTCAATTCTTTGTACTGGCTTAGGGGATGACTTTACACTGAATGTGCTGGTAGATTGTCACAAACATACATGCAGTATGCCCATGCGGTGTATGGAACGCTGATAAAGTGCTTTTTAGATAGTAAACCTGGCTGAGCCTTTTTGCCACTGAAACAAGCCTGTGGTCTTTCTTGATAGTACTGCTGAGGTTTGCTGAACCAACTGTCTGCACAGGACTGGGACAGCATATAGAGAGAACACACATGCACACCAACTGACAACACAATTCAAATTGTGAACTGAGTTTAACAGATGCAGTAATGCTAGCGATATATGTGGACAGCTTGAAATGAGATTTGATGGGGGCAAACTGTCCCCATTCACCTCAGTGCATTATCTCTGAAACCTAGTGACAATAATTTAAATGGCAACATTAACTATGTCACTGCTGGTCAAAGCAAACAAAAAAGACCGTGATCATAGTCTGTAAATGTCTACACATGGAGAAAATATTTGTATGGGGGCCCTTTCACCTAGCAGATAAAGACACAAGAAGATCCAGTGACCAAGACTTTAAGTTAGAAAAAATCAACCTGGAAATAAAGTGCAAATTTAAAAAAATAGGAGTAAGTTACCATTGGAACAACTCCCCTGAGGATATGGTAAATTCTCCCTCATCCGGAGTCTTTAAAGCAGGATTGGATTTCTTTCAGAAAGATAGGCTCTAGTTCAACTACAAGTTCTTGGACTCATAGCAGGAATTAGTGGGTGAAATCCTAGGGCCTATGTAAGGCAGGAGTTAAGACTAGATGATCATAATGGCCTTTGGGCCTTAAAATATGTTAATTCATAAATATTAAGGAACTGAAGAACTTGTTCAGCTAGAGGCTTTACACATCTGTATATGTACAGCACCTAGCACAATGAGGTTCTGGCACATGAGTGGGACACCCAGTTACTACCATAATACACCTAGCAAATAATGTACAGTATCACAACACGAATACTTGCTGTCTGCCAGGGTGCTGAGAGGAACCAGACAGCACACAGGGGCCAGCACTGCTGATTTAACAGTGAGTGCAACTACTGGCTTGACCTTGGAGTGAACCGGAGAAGTGAGGGGAAGCAGATCCCATAGCAGACGGGGCTGCTGAGGCAGACTCTGGGCATGGGGCTTTTACCTCTGACAGCCGAATGCCCAGTGCCAAGCTGGTTTGAGAGGATCCTTCAAGCCCATCAACCAGGCAAGATGCTTACAGCAGCTGAGGGACCAATGTCCAAATGTTGATTGAAGCCCCATGGAAACCAGATGAGGGGGCTCAGACATGGGAGATCTCACAAACAAACACTGAAAGCAGTTAAAGCCACTGAAACAGCCAGAGACTATAAAACAGCTCACTCGTTTCCCTGCCTTAGGGCATGACCAGATGTCATGGCTCAGCCTGGAACTCAAGGAGCCGGAGGCAGATGCTCAGAGCAAGGAACTGAGTGCAGGGCAGCCTGCACACCTAGGCAAGCAAACCGGCCATGGGATGTCCTACTGCTGTGGCTGCTTTGGTGGTACACGGCTAGCCGGGAGCAGCCAGTGCCGGGAGAAGGCTTGGCCAGATGAGACCATGCTAGAGCTTCTGAGGAAGCCCATAAGCAAGTAAGTCCTGTCCCTGCCTGGGACTGGCTTGGCATATTCCAGGCATGGGTGGCATGTGATCCCCTCCCATAGGGGAGGCTAGCCACACAGCCCTGCCCCTTGCACCCAGGGCCCCGCCCCTACCCCCATCCGGCACTGCCTGGAGCACCCACCCCCCTACACACACACAGCAAGAGAAGCCATGGTCAAACTGCCCAGGTCACACTGGGTTGCTGTCTGGCCTCAGCATCGGCCCCAGCGCTGGCCCAATAGCGGACCCCAGCACCGACCCACTGGCCTCAGGCTGGCAGCAGAGCTCAGCTCCTCCTGGCTTGGGTACCAACATTGGGGAGAGAACAGAACATGTTCAGGACGAAAGCTTGGCTTAGGGGAGGCCCTGCCTTCCTTAGCCTATTATACCTGCCTTACCTATTATATTGGTCAGTTCTTGCTGTGGGGTTTGAGCCAGGGCCATGCCAGCCACTCCCCATCTGTTTGTATTGCACCTCACTCCCAGGGAAGGAGAGGAAGCAGGCTAGGGACACAGGGCTGGAATCCAACCTGGTTCTGATTCAGCCAAATATTTCCTCCCTTCCACTGCACATCTGTGTAATGGCTGGGCAGAATCTGGCTCTAGGCAATGAAATCACTGTGATGCTAAAAGCATGTTAGTGCCAGAAAGCAAGGGGCTCCGTGGTACCTAGCAGGGCATCTCAGCTGGCCTGAGCAGCTCAGCAAACCCCAAATCACTGGGTTATAATCTGTGTCTAAAAGTTGTCATGGAAGATGCCATATACAAACTGGTAACACACTGGTCCCAAGAATCATTGCATGAAATGTGTATCGGGTGCATACAAAAAATATGCATATGGGCTGGAATTGCATTCTTGAAATGTGTTTGGCAACCAATGCATGAACCCAGTTTGCCCTAGACCAAGGAATGGGTATTTGTGCTTCTGACCAATTGGGTTACCAGGCAGAGACGATCAAGACGCATATAACGTGAACAAAGCTATCAAACGATCAAGTGGGGGAGCAGACAGAATGACATCTACATCGCAGCAGGCAAGAGAAACTTTGTCTAGGCTACTTTTCAAAGACTACATTATAAAGGTTACTGGACTATAAAAAGAAGGGGAGAAAACCCCATGGTTATCCTTCCCTGGAGCAGTCAAAGATACCAAGTGCAATTGGCTCTATGTTGGCCCTGGCTAAGGACTGGCCAGCCGTGCTGGAAGAAGGACTGTAGCGAGAAATCTACTTTGAACAAAATATTCTTGTTTGTTCAGTTTGGTTTTAGTCTTAGAACAATATTTTTACTTTTGTTTGCTTATAACCATTTCTATCCCAACAAGAACGATTTGGTAGAAGCTGAAGCCAGACACATTCTAATTAGAAATTAGGCACACACACAAAAATGTACAAGGAGAATGATTATTGGAACAAACTCCGCAGGGGACTGGTGGATTGTCCATCTCTTGAAGTCTTCAGATTCAGGCTGGATTATTTGCTGGAAATTACTTTAGCCAAATACATGCTGTTGGGCTCAGTTTGGGATAACTGGATGGAATTCTATGGTGTGTGCTATACAGGAGGACAGACTAGATGATCTAATGGTCCCTTCTGGCCTTCAACTCCATCGGTATGTCTACACTGCAGTTAAACACCAGCAGCTGGCCTGTGCCGGCTAACTGAGGCTCGCAGGACTCAGGCTAAGGGGCTGTTTACCTATGGTGAACATGTTCCAGCTTGGGATGCAGACACAGCCTGGGACCCTCCCACCCTCTAAGGTCCAAAGGCCTAGGCTCCAGCCTGAGCCTGGAAGTCTGCACTGCAATTAATCAGCCCCGCAGCCCAAGCCCCACAAGCCTGAATCAGCTGGCACAGGCCTGTGTGGGTTTTTAATTGCAGTGTAGACATACCCAGTGACTCTGAGTCTATAAAAGTCTTATGACCCATACCAATGAACTCTGTGCTTTGTCATTACAAACCACTGAAATGAACAAAGACAAATTAACTAATATGAACATTGATTTTGTTATTAACTCTTGCAAGAAAAAGCAGGCATAACTTATTTTTTGCCAGCTGATTATGGTTTCACAATAATAGTGTGGAGTTATAATACATGACAGAGAGACAGATAATGTGACATGATAATTCATATATGACATTTGTTGTGCTATAAACTATTATTATTTATTATTATTAAGTACTTAATAATCCCAAGCAGCTCAGCACCCCACTGTGCTGGGCACTGCACAAACACACAGTAAGAGACTGTCCGTGCCCCAAAAATCTTACAATCTATACAATTTAGTGACTTTAGTTGAATTTCTTATTGCTCAGACACTGATTTTGCTTGTGCCATCAAGATTTCCAGTAGATAGCTCTCCTGTGTAACTAAATACTTACTGATTTATGCAGCTGACTACAGACTATTGCCCACACTCTCAGCATGGCTGCTATCCTCTCTCTTACAAGCACAGGCTGTCCTGGGAACGAGGTGTGGAAACATCCCAGTCTTGCAGGAAGTCTCGAGGTGTGCACGCCAGAATAGAAAGTGTGACACCATCTGCAGTGGCACAGCAGCACCTGGCTCTCTCACCCATCTCCAGTCCTGATAGCTCTCCCAGAACTAGCCCTGATCTGCTGGTTGGTGTGGAAGTGGGGCAGCGTCCCTACTTTTGACCCAATAACAAATGTAGTGTGTGTGGGTGGAATACTTAAACAGTACATATTTCTTCCAAATAGTGCTCCCTTTCCCTTGAAATACACAAGTTTTTACTTAAAATAATGCTCACATTGACAGACAAGTTTCAGCAGAGAAATATCCAATAATTACACCCTTTGCTAACAACAGTGCTGAACAACGGAGGGGAGAATTATTGGCTACATCTCTAAAGCAAATTGACTCTCATAGTGAGCATGGACATATTTTAAGTAAACATTCATGTACTTCAAGGGAAGAGGAGCACTATATGTATAGAAAGTTGTTTCCATTTTGCAAGGCGCAAAATGGACCCTTTTTTGTTTTCTTATATTTCTTGTGATCTGTTTTATCAATTTTAATGCAAATTCTTACGGAAAGGGTTATTAAAACCCAGTTTTTGAAATGTTACTTTTTGCTTACCTCTTTGACTAAAATTTTGAAAATCAGAGTAATGTCCACATTCTTGTGAAAAATTTTGCTTTTATAAAAAGGCCATTTTTTTCTCCAATGTACGCAAAAATTATTTGAAATATTTCAGTCAGCTCTAACTAAGAATGACTTCAGAAGCCCAAAGCTGTGGAATTTTTCAGTACCAAGCAAAGAGAAAAACTCATGCTCCAGTAGGAATTATCTAGCATAGAAGAAATGATTCTTCTGATCTCTCTCATGGTCTGTTTGACTTTGATGATGGGGTTTTCAGATCTCGTATTTCTCCCAATAGTTTTTTTTCAAGTTTCATAAAGGTGTAACCTTACGACTGTGGTGTATTTATAGGCTTGAAAGGATCAGATTTTTATCAGTAACTGTCAGTAAACATTGATTTCACCATGCACAGGTAATGACAATATAGATTTCCTTGATCATAATCAGAATTGACAGATTGGCAAAGTAAGAAAAATGTTGCTTGAAATCTTATTAGAGTTTGATTTAAAGATATTTACTTGGTATATTCTGACAAGTGAATTAGCAATTTGTGTTGCAGTGTTTACAAAACTTTACCTTTTTGAATCTCACTATCTACTATCATTAAATATTTTCCTGCAACTGTGAAAATTTAAATCAATTTAAAAAAAACGTTTAAAAAGAAACATCAATATTATCTGTCAAAACGATAAAAAATAAAATTTGAATTCTGACAAGACTATGTATTGAGGACTGTGTTGAAGTTGCAAGCTATGATTTAAGAGCTGAGGGGGAAGCGGGTGGTTCTTGGTCCTGCATGGAAGTTATGGGGCTCTGTTGGCCAGTTTGTAATCAGAGTCATTCTGGGAAAAGCTAGAATTAGGTGGGGTGAGCTGGGTCTCTCTGCCTTAGGGAGCAGCCTGCTTTATCTCGCTCTGTGTTTGGTTATTGCACATTACGATTCTGGATTCTAAGAAATAAAGTTGTGTTATGTTGCGACCTTCCAGCAAAAGTTTTTATGTTTTTTTATTTAACTCCTCTGTATATATGATGTGAACTGGACAGTTCTGCAAGTCAAGACGTTTCTATTTGAAATAATATGTGAAAGCTTTCAGTCCATTTCACTGCAAGGTGCTGCAGAAAAAGGCTTTTGAGGGGAATCAGAGTTCTTGGATGGGAGTTTTATGTGTGGCTGGCTGTGTAATTGTATTAGTTTAATTGTTATTTATGGCTGGGATGCCCAGATCCTTGAATAAACACTTGTTTTGTTTTATTTTATTTTGGTCCCTTGACATGTGTGTTAACTACTTATGATAAACAATCTGTTCCATCTTGTATTTAGCTGTGACACTGCCAGTAAGTTTCCAGAGCTGAAGAAGAGCTCTCAGTAAGTTTGAAAGCTTCTCTCTCTCACCAACAGAAGTTACTCCAATAAAAGATGCTTCCTAACCCACTTTGGCTTTCCAATTTTATTTCTTTATTTGTAATTTATGGCAGGGAAACCAGATCCTTGGATAGGCACATGTTTTATTTTATTTATTTTATTTCATGTTTTTTTTAAAGCTAAATAAAAAAAATAAACAAAAAAGTTGCTGAATTCAGGACCCAGCAGGACCGTTTTGCATTTACAGGACAAATCAGTGATACTGTTTCTTTATTAAATGTACATGAGGGAACAGAGGTAACAAACAAACATAAACCACTCCCTTCTGCAGAAATCTCTGTCCAGGCACTGCCAATCTGTCCTGACTTGCTGCTGTTTGGGCCTCTGTTTCTCTCTCTACAGACACTCTGCTTCAGAGACTCCTCTTTCTGCCCCAGTCCCTGAGTTTTTAGCTGTGGACATGGGTGAGAGTGGCCCCCAGCCCATGTCTCCACCCTTGAACCTTACAACCAGGACAGGTGGAGGGTCCGCAGCTCCCCACAGCTGCCCACATGGCTCTTAACATGACCCAGCTCTGGGTCCTAGCCTGACCTGGGGGCAGGGCCTCTGGGCTGAAGAGCCACAGCCGCCGGGCCATGGTAAGAGCTACCTGGACACCTATGGGGAGCTGCAGTCCCTCCACCTGATGTGGGTACGGGGGTGGTGGACATGGGCCAGGAGATGCTATCAGTCCTCCCCATAGCTCTGTGGGTTGCTTTTATTGAGCTTCCAGCCTGGTCGGAGGGTCTGGTCTCAAGAGGAAGATGAGAGGCAGGGGGCCGGGCCTGTGGTAAAAAGAGGACGCAAAACGCCCACCCACTTTCAAAAGTGGGTAGATCATTGCCCCTTGGCGTCCCTTGCTCTGGCGCCCTTGCTTAGGGGTGTGCATTTAGCTGTGACACTCTGAGTAAATTTCCTAGACCTGAAGAAGAGTGCTGTGTAATATCAAAAGTTTGAATCTCTTTCTATGGATTTTCCCATATTTGAGCATAGTTGCTATGTCAACCTAAATTTTAACTGTAGACTACGCCAGGGACACAAGGCCTTGTCTACATAGGGACACTCAGGAAAAATAATCTGACTGAATTTTTAAAGTGGATTAATTCCTGATGTGGGTGCTCTTATTTACAATTCTAATGGCTTTAATTTGTCTTTATTTTGGTTTAATTTAGTCTGCTTTAATTCCGAATGAGATCATCCACACAAGAATTTAATGCAGTTTAGCTAATTGACTTTAAATTCACCCCTTTAGTAAATTCAAAATAATTTCTCTGCGTGCTTGTGTATGTACAAGCCAAAGAAGACTGATTTGACCACACAGAGCCCATAATAGCACTCCGGGGGACCTTACTGTGTGGTATCTTCAACCTTTTCTGTGGGGCGTTTTGTGCTGGGGGATTATCCATCAATGACAGTAATGTGCTAGCCATTTGCACCTTTCACCGTAACAATATACACTTTCTTTCTTAGGCAGATAAAACAAACAAACATTATTATTTTTTTAAGTATTTACCAAAGAAATAAGATGAACCTGTTTTAGTCTATGACCTGCCTGTAACTACTCATTATTAATGGTGTATGATTGGTCAGCAGTTGGAATTGTTTCTGGTTTCTGATTGGATGCCAGAAAGATTTTAAACAGAAGAATAACAAATGTATCTAACTTTTGAGATCTGTGAACACTCTCTGGAATATTTGGCAGCTGCCATAACAAATAGCATAATCCCATGAGTAACAGCAGACTGAGCACAGTGCTTTTATCCACAGAAATATTTAGGAAGTTTTTTTAAAAAATATATTTGACCTGTACATGTTATTATAACACAACCTTATAGAGCCAATCAGACATAGACTATATTATTATTATTATTATTATTATTACTATTATTACAACAAAATTTGATTTCATAGAACACCAACAGCTGAAGAGTTCAAGTACTTTAAAATGGTGGATATATTTTATCATTCTTATTTTGAATCTGGTGGCACTAAGGCTGAAGCTGTTAACACGTGACTTACCTGAAATCAAAAGATGAATCATCAGAAGAGACGGACTATAACCTTTGCACAGAGGTAGATTAAGCTATATGGATGGGGCCCTGAGCACAAAGAACATTGTCGCCCCCACATCCTGCCCCTGCCACAGTGCCCCACCCCCTGCTCCTCACCTTCCCCCCCCAAGGCCTCGTCCCCTGGCCTAGCCAGAACTAGAAGCCAGGCTGTGGTAAGAGCTTCCCAGGGAGCCTGGGCCACTGTGGAGAGCCCTGGACCCTCTATCTGCTCTGGGCAGTGCGCCCCAGGGGGCTGGGACATGGGTCAGAAGCTTCTCTTGGGCCTCTAACCCCCTGCCCAGGGCAGGGGGTGGGTCAGGGGCTCACGACATACCTGGGCTCAGTCAGTGGCTCTTACCAGAGTCAAGGGCAGTGGTCCCCAAACTGTGGGGCACGCCCCCCTATGGGGAGACAGAGGAATGTTTGGGGGTGCGGCTGGGGCCAGCAGGGGGCAGGGGAAGATCAGGTCAGCTCTAGACAGGAGGAGGGACTCCGGCCAGCTCTAGGGAGGGCAACTCTCCAGGATTGGCCTGGATTCTCCAGGAATTAAAGATTAATGTTTAATTAAAGATTAAGTCATGTGAAGAAATCTCCAGGATTACATCCAACCAAAATTGAAAACCCCAGCCAGCTCCACACCACATGGGGTAGGGGGCGCTCAGACCAGCTCTGCGCAGTGCCCGGGATGGGTGGGGAGAGGCTTGAGCCAGCTCTGTGTCATGCGGGGGTGGGAAAGCCAGCTCTGTGTGGGGGCAGGGGGAGTAGGCTCACCCTACCACAGGCTCCATCTTCTGACCGAGTCAGGGGACAGGCCCTCAGGGGCAGACAAGGAACAGGACATAGGGATGGGAGGCAGGAGAGGAGGAACAGGGGGTGGGATCAGAGTTCTAGCACTCTTGCGGGTCTCCAAAATTGTCCAGGGCACCTGGGCATGGGCCCCATGGGCCCATGTGATAATCTACACCTGCTTCTGCATTCTGTTCTATCTGCTAGTTAACCCTCAACTAAATAAAAGAGGAAAATATCAAGAAGAGGTGACACATTTGTTCAAAGAATCACAATCATAGAATCATAGGACTGGAAGGAACCTCAAGAGGTCATGAAGTCCAGTCCTCTATCAAGCATTCTTCCTACTATGAACTCAGCTATAGATTCCAGGCACCGTTTTCCTTACTGTGTCCCCCGAGACAATGAGCGTAAATAGTTAGATTTGACATTAAAACAGCAGCTCTTACCTTTTTCAAAGCATTAAACTGGACCCCAATCCAGAAGGTTCTCCATCCCTCGATGCCAGATGCAGGGGCTCCAGTGTTAAAAAACCAAGGGATTAAAATGGGATTTGAGAGTGTGCCTGTGGGGAATGGATCACACACTTTGAATACAAAAGGACTGAACTCTGACCAAGGAAAGTAAACGCAAAAAGTGTATGTTAAATATTAACCCTTCTGTTGTTCTGAAGTTTATGTGTCTTTTCCAGGAAAGGTGGCCCAGAACCCTAACTCTATTTCAGTGCTTAGATGGGAATGTCTTTTATGTCTGTAACAAACAAACATTTAACAAACCATGTTAAAACAACCTCGATATTGGGGGTTACATACTGACATGGGAATGCCAGGCTGAGCAATATTTGAAGGGAATTGAAATTCACCCCATCTCTATCAAAAACAGATTAATAAATTAGAGGGAGGTAATCCTCTCCTCTCCTCCCTAACTATCTCAACAGAGTTTGATGAGGTATGGACACTCTGGATAGCCAGAAAAGAAGGTCCATAGGAGTTCAAAAAGGATAGTGGGGAAACGGATTGAAATATGTAAAATGATGGCAGAGGCAGAGATTTTAAAAAGTAATAATAATGGTAGAATATTGAAATTAATGGATATGGCAGTGAGTTGCCTTAGACAATATGCCTTGAAATTGGCAGAGCAAGTCATAGAAGACCCAAGACAATTAGAAGAAGTCACAGAGCCCTGGAAAGCACAGGAAAAGAATAGAAAATGAGGAACTGCTGTAGATAATTTGCATAAAAGAGAAGTGCTATCCCCCATTATAAATCTTGTTTGGCAACAGCAGATTTCAGGTAATTGTGCAGTGCCTGAAGAATGGGGACAGAAATGGAAAAAGGTGCCCTGAGCAAAATTAAAAGATGGAAAATGGAATGATTGGAATGGTTGCTGAAATGGGGACCTTGGGAATTACCCAGACCAAGAGCAACCAATCAATCCATGGGCAGGGGGCACCATACTGCACCATCACTGTATGATGGGAGCCAGGTTCTGGTAAAACCTAAACCAAGACCTAGGCTGGTGCCTGTCAGAATGGGAGAAGTAAATGCGCAGGAGGGAGAAGTAGCAAACAATACTTTCACCAGATTGGTAAATCAGATGAAGGAGAAAATGGAGCAGTTAACAGAGCGTATTAGGAGACAAGAGCTGTGACTTGACTGCAGGGAGTGGATAAAAAAGAATTTCAATGTGAAAATCCATGAGTGAGCAGGTTAACACCCAGAATTGATGCATTAACTCATGGAGTTGCTCAGAAATGGTTAACTGCAAAAGGGAAGGGCACTACGGCAGTCCATTTGCCATGGACAAAAGCAACATACACTGAGGGAACAAATCCAGGTTTAGCAAGAGCAGGTAACAACGCCCACTCTCCTCTCAAAGCCAGGATAAACACCACGGGTGCAGGTTACAAATCCACTCCTTTAACGCACCAATCCCCACTCCTCACTCAGGCCTGGTCTACACTACGCTTTTATACTGAATTTAGCAGCGTTAAACCGATTTAACTCTGCACCCATCCACACAACGAAGCCTTTTATATCGATATAAAGGGCTCTTAAAACTGATTTCTGTACTCCTCCCTGACGAGGGGAGTAGCGCTGAAATCGATATTGCCATGTCGGATTAGGGTTAGTGTGGCCGCTATTCGACGGTATTGGTCTCCGGGTTCTATCCCACAGTTCAGCATTGTGACCGCTCTGGACAGCAATCTGGAGTCGGATGCACTGGCCAGATAGACAGGAAAAGCCCCGCGAACTTTTGAATTTCATTTCCTGTTTGCCCAGCGTGGAGAGCTCATCAGCACAGGTAACTATGCAGTCTGAGAATCGAAAAAGAGCGCCAGCATGGACTGCATGGGAGGTACTGGATTCTATGCTAACAGAACTCCATTCCAAAAGATGAAATGAAAAAACATTTGAAAAAATTTCCAAGGCCATGATGGAGAGAGGCCACAGTAGGTACTCAGTACAGTGCCGTGTGAATGTTAAGGAGCTCAGACAAGCCTACCAGAAAACCAAAGAAGCAAATGGAAGATCCGGGGCAAGGCCGCAAACATGCCGCTTCTACGCTGAGCTGCATGCAATTCTAGGGGGTGGGTCCACCACCACTACTCCACCCCTGTCCATGGATTCCAAGGTGGGGGTAATCTTAGCCTTCCGTGAGGATTCTGCGGACAGGAAAGAGGAAGAGGAGGACGAGCTTGCAGACAGCACACACCACTCCGTTCTCCCCAACAGCCAGGAGCTTTTTCTCAGCCTGACAGAAGTACCCTCCCAGCCCTCCCAAGCCACTATCCCAGACAATGAAGCCATGGAAGTGGCCTCTGGTGAGTGTACCTTTGTAAATATAAAACTTGGTTTAAAAGCAAGCGTTTTTTAATGATTAATTAGCCCTGAGGACTTGGGATGCATTCGCAGCCAGTAAAGTTACTGGAAAAGTCTGTTCACATGTCTGGGGATGGAGCGGAAATCCTCCAGGGACATCTCCATGAAGCTCTGCTGGAGGTACTCCAAAAGCCTTTGCAGAAGGTTTCTGCGCAGAGCAACCTTATTCCGTCCTCCATGGTAGGACACTTGACCATGCCATGCATGTAGCAAGTAATCTGGTATCATTGCATGACAAAGCCTAGCTGCGTATGGTCGGGTGTTTGCTGGCATTCAAGCAACATCCGTTCTTTATCTTGCTGTGTTATCCTCAGGGGAGTGATATCATTCCTGGTAACCTGGTTGAAATACGGGAATTTAATTAAGGGGACAGAGATGGTTGGGCTGTTTGCCTGTGGCTTAAAAGAAATCCTTCCTTGCATTTAGCCAAGCAAGGGAAGGAGGGGGGGGGATTGGCGCTGAGCTTTTTCACGTTTGGCTAGCTGGGATCTTCCCTGCTACCAGCCACGCGGTGAGGGGAGGAGTAAAGCGATCATCCCAGAGAATTGGATGGGGGCAGTTCTGGTACTGCAAGTTAACAGAAAAGAAGCAGCACTCAACGGGCTTTGCTTGCTATTTGGGAAAGGAGGGCACTGGATATATGAAGGCTGCAGAAGCCGAAAGACAATGGCTTACCATGGCCGCATGCAAGCCGAATTCTGATGCCCGGACCTGCATTTGTGATCTCTAACACCAAAGCCTCAGGCACTCAATATTAAGATGCAAAATGCGACCTTGAAATGAGATCACATGTACTATTTAAGGTGAATAGTGTTGTTCACCATGAAAGAGTATAACCATTGTTCTGTAAAATGTATCTTTTTAAATACTTCTTTCCACTTTTTCCCTCCCTCCTGCAGCTGCAAATTTTTCAAGTCTCCCTCCTCCATCCCGAAGGCTATCTCAGATAAGGTGGCTGAAAAAAAGACACGAGATGAAATGTTCTCGGAAATCATGGAAGTGACCCGCAATGAGAGAGCTCATCTGAATGAGTGGAAGGACGTGGTATCAAAGTACAGGAAAGATGCCAGTGACTGTGAGGACAGGAAGCACCAACGTGAGGATAGGAGAGACGCTTGAGATGAGAGGTGGCAGCAGGAAGATCTGAGGCGTCGGGATGCAACTCTGGGGCTGCTGCATGATCAAATGGACATGCTCCGGCGTCTGGTGGAGCTTCAGGAATGGCAGCAGGATCACAGAGTGCCGCTGCAGCCCCCGTATAACCGCCCTCCCCCCTCACCATGTTCCTTAGCCTCCTCACCTACCAGATGACTAAGAACACGTCGGAGGAGGCTCCATGTACCTGCTCATTCCACCCCAGTGGACAGCCCAACCAAAAGGCTGTCATTATTTTGAAATATTTTTAGAGACCTTTTCCTTCCCTCCTATCCTCCTCCCAAACCCCACCCGGGCTACCTTGTCAGTTCTCATCCTCTTTTTATAATTAATTAATCAAGAATACAAGATTTTTAAATGAGAGTGATTTTATTTCCTTAGGAAGCAAGCGGTAATCGAAGGGGGAGGGTGGGTGGCTTACAGGGAATGAGTCCATCGGGGGGGAGGGAGGTTATCAAGGAGAAACAATCACAACAGTCACACCGTACCCTGGCCTGTGATGAAACTGGTTTTCAAAACTTCTCCGATGCGCATCGCTTCCTGGTGTGCTCTTCTAATTGCCCTGGTGTCTGGCTGCGCGTAATCAGCAGCCAGGTGATTTGCTTCAGCCTCCCACCCCGCTATAAAGGTCTCCCCCTTACTCTCACAGAGATTGTGGCGCACACAGCAAGCAGCAATAACAATGGGACATTGGTTTGGCTGAGGTCTGAGCGAGTCAGTAATGTGCGCCAGCGCGCCTTTAAACGGCCAAATGCACATTCTACCACCATTCTGCACTTGCTCAGCGTATAGCTGAACAGCTCCTGACTACTGTCCAGGCTGCCTGTGTATGGCTTCATGAGCCATGGCATCAAGGGGTAGGCTGGGTCCCTCAGGATAACTACAGGCATTTGAACATCCCCAACTGTTAATTTCTGGTCTGAGAAGTAATTCCCTTGCTGCAGCTGTTTAAACAGAGTAGTGTTCCTGAAGCCGCGAGCGTCATGAACCCTTCCCGGCCATCCCACGTGGATGTTGGTGAAACGTCCCTTGTGATCCACCAGTGCTTGCAGCACCATTGAAAAGTACCCCTTGCAGTTTATGTACTGGGTGCCCTGGTGCTCTGGTGCCAAGATAGGGATATGGGTTCCATCTATCGCCCCACCACAGTTAGGGAATCCCATTGCAGCAAAGCCATCCACTATGACCTGCACATTTCCCAGAGTCACTACCTTTCATAGCAGCAGCTCAGTGATTGCTTTGGCTACTTGCATCACAGCAGCCCCCACAGTAGATTTGCCCACTCCAAATTGATTCCCGACTGACCGGTAGCTGTCTGGTATTGCAAGCTTCCACAGGGCTATCACCACTCGCTTCTCAACTGTGAGGGCTGCTCTCATCTTGGTATTCTGGCATTTCAGGGCAGGGGAAAGCAAGTCACAAAGTTCCATGAAAGTGCCCTTACGCATGTGAAAGTTTTGCAGCCACTGGGAATCGTCCCACACCTGCAACACTATGCGGTCCCACCAGTCTGTGCTTGTTTCCTGGGACCAAAATTGACATTCCATGTCTAGAACCTGCCCCATTGCATGATCTCCAAAGCGCAGGGGCCCACAGTTTGAGAGAATTCTGTGTCCATGTCCTCATCACTCTCGTTGCCGTGCTGCCGTAGCCACCTCCTCCTCGACTGGTTTTGCAGGTCCTGGTTCAGCATTGACTGCACGAGAATGCGTGAGGTGTTTTCAACATCCACGATTGCTGTCTTGAGCTGAGCAGGGTCCATGCTTGCCGTGCTATGACGTCTGCACAGTTCACCCAGGGAAAAAGGCGCAAAACGGTTGTCTGCTACTTGCACGGAGGAAGGGGTGAGGCAGGGGTGAGGTTGTACCCAGAACCACCCGCGACAATGTTTTTTGCCCCATCAGGCACTGGGATCTCAACCCAGAATTCCAATGGGTGGGGGAGACTGCGGGAACTATGGGATAGCTACCCACAGTGCAACGCTCCAGAAATCGACACTAGCCTCGATACATGGATGCGCATGACCAAATTAATGTGCTTAGTGTGACCGCGTGCACTCGACTTTATACAATCTGTTTTTAAAAAACGGTTTCTTTAAAATCGGAATAATCCTGTAGTGTAGACATACCCTCAAATATTTTTACATACTGCTTAAGTTTTCCTTTATATCCTCTCTCAGTTTGCTAAACTGGCTGCTGCTGCCTATACCTGAAGATGATCTAACTGAGTTAATTAATCTCTTGGCTCAGGTTTATTTCCCTTTCTAAGTTGCTCTCCCTCACACACACCTCTCTTCATTGCTGCTCTTGCTTTGCTTTAAAAGTTACAAGTTTCTTTACACAAATCTTCATCACAGAAAAAGCCAAAGCAATAATAAACAGAAAACAAGGTAAAAACTTTACTTTAAATAAGTCCAGTAAATTAATTATGTTAACCCTTCAGGAATGCAACAGCTAGAAATACTCCTAACTTTTTTGACCATATGGTTGCCCAGCAACACAGATGTTAACTCCTCTTCTTATTCTAGCCATTAATTAATATATGAAACACAGGTTTTCTTATTTCCATCTAGTAGTATTTTTTAAATAAAAGTAATATAAAGTAATGGAAACTGCCTTAAGTTAAATACATTAATATAACAAAGTGGGCAGATAATATGATTTTTTATCAATTTTTATTAAAAGTTTCAAATAAAAAGGTAATAACTTGCTTATTTAAATGTTTAACTATTTTGTTTACCTGTCTGTTTTCTAAAAGTCATTACTTTAATAACTAAGTTCTTAATGCCTTATATTGTGAGTTATAAATACAATACTGGTTCAATTTGTGTTTAATTGTTAAGTTTGTCCTGTATGTCATGTATGTTGTGTTGTGTATGATGTGACTAGTATTTTGCTTTAATTATGTGGCAACAAAAGTCAATTTTATCCTTCTTTAAAATATAAGTGGTACCACACTATTTTAATATTATGGTTGGTGTATAATATCATAATATTAATAGCCAATTTATTTTGCAAAGCTCAGAAAGGCCTCAGTTATAAATATATGTACATATATTTTTGCCTCAATAAATAATGTAATTGAAAATAAAAAAATAATTCTCTTTCATTAATCAGAGGTTTTTTATTGAAAGGAAAAACATAAGGGGATCCTACACATTAATGAAAAAGTAATAACAAAATGTCAATTTCTTGTTTGGGTTTTTATACACTTGTTTGCACCTTTATAAAATATTAAAATATAGTAATAAGTATGTAATAGCAAAAATGTCAAAAATATAACAATATATACTTTGTCTGGATATATTGCAAAATGTTAATGCTAATCAAACAATTTCAACAGGTGTCCCCCTTTGTCACCGAAACACAATCAAGTGTCATGAAATTTTAATGCCCTCAAAGTGTTTGCATAGACCTGTATTTAAAATTCTTCGTGGTTTAATTTTTGTACTATTTTCCTTTATGTTAGGTTAAAGGGAAGTAGTATTGTTAAAGTTTGTCCTTCCAAACTGTTGACAAAAATGGAATCTCTATCACTAAATAATTAATGCTAAAACAGAGTGCTCAGCCAGGGAAAACAATACACCTTGTCACAGTTTTTGCATAGACATTCTTTTTTACTCCCTTATCATGTGCATTACTTATGGTTTTTTATACTAAATTGAGTGCTTAACTGCTAAAATCTTCCTTTCGTCAAATCTGCAGTGAAAGTGTTCTTAAAACAAACAACATGTGCTGAGACTGCTATAACGTGAAATATATGTCAGAATGCGGGTAAAACACAAAGCCGGAGTCCAGTCACAAATTTAATTAACACATTTCTTTTTTAATTTGCATCATCAGCATGGAAGCATGTCCTCTGGTATGGTGTCCGAAGCATGAGGGGGCATACAAATATTTAGCATTTCTGTCACATAAAAAGCTTGCAACACCACCTACAAAAGTGCCACGTGAACACCTGTTCTCACTTTCAGTTGGCATTGTAAATAAAAAGCAGGCAGCATTATATCCCGTAAATGTACACAAACTTGTTTGAGTGATTGGCTGAACAAAAAGTAGGACTGAGTGGACTTGTAGATTCTGAAGTTTGACATAGTTTTGTTTTTGAGTGCAGTGATGTAACAAAAAATCTACATATGTAAATTTCAGTTTCGCAGTAAAGAGATTGCACTAGAATACTTTTATGAAGTGAAAAATACTATTTCTTTTATAATTTTTACATTGCAACAAACATTTGTAATAAAAAATAATAATATAAAGTTAGCATTGTACACTTTGTATTCTGTGCTATAATTGAAATCACTATATTTGACCCAAATATATTTAATAAATTTTGATTGGTATACTAATGTTTAACAGTGTGATTAAAACTGCAATTAATTTTCTAAATCGTGATTAATTTTTTTGAGTTAATCACATAAGTTAATTACAATTAATTGACACCCCTAATATATATAGCAGACTGGTTATCTAAATCTCAGTCTACCATATATGGACAACTGACTATTCAGTCATCTATAGAGACATAGAAACCATTAGATGTTCCAGGTCAAATCGTTATTTAAACTGTATATTAAGCAAAATGAGTTCATGTGCATGTGGTTTTAAATCTTTGACAATATGGATGAATGTGGCTACTGTGTAAAAGCAACTGTGTTATTGCTGTCCACTTTTTTGTTAATTGCTATTCTAGAATTTATCAGGAATGTGCACAAGATTCAAGGGCTGGGGGAAAAAAACTGTTTCACAGTCTGGATTCTTTCAATATAGGAGACTCCAAAATCTAGCTGAAATTATTAGATATATTGCAAAATTATCTAAATCTAGAAACCTATTTGGGAGAGGGATAATATGGAAAATATATGTACATATATATTTAATAAAACATTAACTATTTTAACCACCAGGCAGTGTAAACTGTCTCTGAACCTGTAATTCATGATATTAAGGGCCTGGCTACTGCAGTGAAACGTACAAGATGGTAACAACCAGAAGTAAGGGTAACTTATAACATGGATGGACAGTACTGAGTGGTAACTAATTACAAGAAATTTATATGTGAAGGCCTCATTTGTGATGTCACTACACTAAATTTCTTGTTTTACTCCTCCTATACACAGCACTATGGGATACAATGTAATAGTGTCCATCCCAGTATTTCAGAACAAGTCTAACACTACACCTCTCAACTAAAGTCCCAGACCTAACGTTGCCAGGCCCACTATATGGGACTAAAACTACTGACGGAAGAAAACTGTCCACAGGTCGCACGTGGGAATGTGCAGACCAAAGGACAGATGGGGCACGAATGTGTGGATGGCAACAGAAGATGGCCATATAACAAACTTTAGCCCATTTTCACTCCATTCTGGGATGATGGGTAAAGCATCTGCCTCATAAAAAGACAAAGAGCAGGGGAATGTAGTAGAGAGCGAGCGAGAGCCTGGGGCTTGGGGCCTGGTGCAAGAGCTGAGGCCTGATTCACAACCAGCAACACCAAGCCATGCTAGGAACAAAAGTCAGGCCCTGTATATAGCAGACACTTGCTTACAAGTTCACCATCCAGTACATGAACTTGGAAAAGGTACTGCTAGCATTGCTAAAACACAGGCAATCCTAGGAAGTATTTAGTAGTAAATATTGACTTAAATACATTCCAGGATGCTAGCAAGGGTACACCCCAACCTAGAATAAGACAAGATGGTTTGACAGAATAATGAATAGGGATGTTTTGTCCAAGGCATCCAGAATAAGGTAGAAGGGGAGCAGACAGATGTCATGAGGCTTGTAAGGTGATATGTAAGTTGTTTATTTCATCCAATAAATATTGAGGTACCACCCCTGGATTCTTTGTACTAGTTTAGTTAAGTTCATCTTTACATTGAATGTGTTGGTACATAGTCCTGAGCGTACATGCATTGTGCCAGTGCAGTGTATAAAATATTGATAAAGTGCTTTGGAGATAATAAAACTGGCTGAGCCTTTTTGCCACCAAACCAAGCTGATCTTTTTGGGTTTGCTGAACCAACAATCAAGGCTTGCTGAACCAACAATCTGCTCAGGGTTGGGACAGCATATGGAGAGACTACACATGCATTCCAACTGACATCATGATTCAAATTGTTAACTGAGTGTAACAGATGCAGGAATGCTAGTGACATATGTGCACAGCAGGAAATGAGATTTGATGTGGGCAAACTGTCCTTATTCACCTCAGTGTGTTGTTACCTCTGAAATCTAGTGACAGCCATTTAGATATTATCATTGTTCAATATTTCTCTGCTGCTCAAAGCAAACAAGTAAAAAATGGTTACATCTTAATCATTGTCTGTAACTGCCTACACATGGAGAAGATATTTGTATTGGGGGCCCTTTCACCTAGTAGATAAAGGCAGAATGAGATCCAGTGGCTAGAAATTCAAGTTAGAAAAATCAAATTGGAAATAAAGTGCATTTTAAAAAAAGGAGAATAATTAACCATTGGAACAGCTCCCCTGAGGATATGGTACGTTTCCCATCATCTGGAGTCTTTAAAGCAGCATTGGAGTTCTGTAGTTCAATTAAAAGTTCCTGGGCTCAGTCCAGGATCAGTGGGTGAAATCCTAGGGCCTTTGTATAATGCAGGAGTTCAGATTAGATGATAATGGCCTTCAAGCATTAAAATATGTTCATCCATAAATATCAGGGAACTAGAAGCTGTGTATGTACAGGACCTAGCACAATAAGTCATGACTTGGCACATGAAGGGGACACCCAGGTACTACATTAATACACCTAGAAAATAATGTACAGGATCAAAACATGAATACTTGCTGTCTGCCAAGGTGCTGAGAGGAACTACACACCACACAGGGGCCAGCACTGCTGGATTAACTGTAAGTGCAGCTACTGGCTTGACCTTGGAGTGAATCAGAGAAGCGGAGGGGACCAGATCCCATGGCAGACAGGGTTGCTGAGGCAGACTCTGGGAATTGTGAGCACTGAATGCCCAGCACCAAACTGGTTTGGGAGGATCTTCCAGGCCCATCAATAATGAGGGGGCTTACAGCAGCTGAGGGACCAATATTCAAATGTCTCCTGAAATCCCATGGAAACCAGATGAGGGGGCTGAGACCCAGGAGATTTCACAAACAAGCAAAATTAAAACAGCTAAAGCCACTGGAACAGCCAGAGACTGAAAATCAGCTCACTTGTTCCACTGCCTTAGCGGGCTGGAGCACATGATCTATGAGGAGAGGCTGAGGGAACTGGGATTGTTTAATCTGCAGAAGAGACAAATGAGGGGAGATTTGATAGCTGCTTTCAACTACCTGAAAAGGGGTTCCAAAGCGGATGGATCTAGACTGTTCTCAGTGATAGCAGATGACAGAACAAGGCGTAATGGCCTCAAGTTGCAGTGGGGGAGGTTTAGGTTGGATATTAGGAAAAACTTTTTTCACTCAGAGAGTGGTGAAACACTGGAATGGGTTACCCAGGGAGGTGGTGGAATCTCTTTCCTTAGAGGTTTTTAAGGTCAGGCTTGACAAAGCCCTGGCTGGGATGATTTAGCTGGGGATTGGTCCTGCTTTGAGCAGGGGGTTGGACTAGATGACCTCCATCATTGTAGCAAGTGTCTACACTACAGGTTCCCTGCTGTAGCTCTTGTAGTATAGAGACAACAAAAGTGATGAACCAGAGCTACTCATGACCCCGGGCATGGCAGTGTATGAGTCCCCCTTCAAGGAGGCTAGTCATGCATCTTCGCCTTTTGCGTCAAGTCCCCACCTCTACCCCCTGTCCACAACAGCCCCAAGTGTCCAATTCCCTCCCACCCACACCAGCCAGAGGATCTCTGACCAACCACCATGGGCCCTCAGTTGGCACCAGTACTTGGCTGCTGGGCTGCCCCAGCGCCAGCCCCTATCATTGGGTCAGCAGCCGGCCTTAGCCTTGTCCCCAGCACCAGCAATTCTGGCCTGTTGGCCTCTGGCCAGTGGCAGAGCTGAGCAGAGCTGGGCACCAACATGGGGAAGAGAAAGTGGAGCATGGGCGGGGCCAGGGCTTGGCTTAGCCTCTCCTGGCCTATTATACTCGCCACCCGTGGCGCTCAGAGCCCCAGGATACACTCGGGCTGCTAGGTCCATCTCAGAAACCCTGGGGCAGCCAGTCACCTCCACCAGCCAGTTCTTGCTGTGGGGTTTGAGCCAGGGCCATGCCAGCCTCTCCTCAGCTGTTTGTATTGCACCTCACTCCCAGGGAAGGAGGGGAAGCAGACTAGGGACACAGGGCTGGAATCCAACCTGGTTCTGATTCAGCCCAATATTTCCTCTCTTCTACTGTACATCTGCGTAATGGCTGGGCAGAATCTGGCTCTAGGCAATGAAATCACTGTGACACTAAGAGCATGTCACTGCCAGACAGCAAGGGTATCTAATAGGATATCTCAGCTGGGCTGACCAACTCAGTGCAACCCAACTCACTGTTGTCATAATCTGTGTCTAAAAGGTGTCAGTGATGGTGTCATATACCAACTGGCAACACATTGGTCCCAAGAATCAGTGCATGGCATGTGTACAGGGTGCATACAAAGAACTATGCATATGGGCTGGAATTGCATTCTTGAAATGTGTTTGGCAAGCAGTGCATAAATCCAGTCTGCCCTAGATAAAGGAATGGGTATTTGTGCTTCTGACTAGCAGGGTTACTGGCAGAGACAATCAGGATGCATTTACATACAACATGAACAAAGCTATCAAACTATCAAGCGGGGGAGTAGCCAGAATAGCATTTACACTCCAGCAGGTGAGAGAAACTTGTAGGGTCTTAGAGCCCAGGCTCCAGCCCAAGTCCGGAAGTCTACAGTGCAACTGAACAGCCCTGCTGCCCAAGCCCCACAAGCCCGAATCAGCTGGCAGGGGCCAGTGGGGTTTTCTAATTCCAGTGTAGACATATCCTCACATGACTCCGTGAGTCTATAATTGACTCATCCCAATGAACTCTGTGCTTTGTAATCACAAATCACTGAAATGAACAAAGACAAATTCATTAATATGAATGTTATTGATTTTATTATTCATTCTTGCAAGAAAAAGCAGGCACAACTTATTCTTTGCCAGATGATTACAGTTTCAAAATCAGAGTGTGGAGTTACAATACATAACAGAGAGACTGATAATATTACATGGTAATTCATATATGACATTTCTTGTGCAATTAACTGTTAATCAATTATTATCTTTATTATTAAAATACTTAATAACCCCAAGCAGGATAGCACCCCATTGTGCAGGGCACTGCGCAAACACACAATAAGAGACTGCCCGGGCCCCAAACATCTTACAATCTATACAATTTTGTGATTTCAGTTTGAATGTCTTGTAGCTCAGACGTTGATTTTGTTTGTGCCATCAAAATTTTCAGTAGACAGTTCCTAAATACTAACTAAATACTTACTGATTTATGCAGTAGACAAAAGCCTATTGCCCACAGTGTCAGCATGTCTGCTATCCTCTCTCTTACAAGCACAGGCTGTCCTGGGAAGGAGATGTGGAGACATCCCAGTCTGGCAGCTGTCTCCAGCAAGTCTCGAGGTGTGCACCCCAGAACAGAAGGTGTGACACCCTCTGCAGTGGCACAGCAGCACCTGTCTCTCTCACCCATCTCCAGCCCTGACGGCTCTCCCAGAACTAGCCCTGCTCTGCTGGTTGGTGTGGAAGTGCCCAATAACAAATGTAGTGAGTGTGGGTAGAAGACTTAAACAGTACCTATGTAAATTCTTACTAAAAAGATTACAATTTTTGTGACCAGAAACCCAGTTTTTGAAATGTAACATTCTACTAACCTATTTGATTAAAATTTTGAAAATCAGTGATAACGTCCACATTTTTTGTTAAAATTCTTGCTTTTTAAAAAAGGCCATTTTTTTCTCCTATACATGCAAACATTGTTTGAAATATTTCACTCAGCTCCAATTAAGAAGAACTTCAAAAGCCCAAAGCTGTGGAATTTCTCAGTACCAAACCAAGAGAAGTTAGCTATCTGGCATAGAAAAAATGCTTCTGATCTCTCTCAAGGTGTTTGACTCTGAGGATGGTGTTTTCAGATCTTGTATTTCTCCTAATAGGTTTTTGTTTTTGTTTTCAACTTCCACAAAGGTGTATCCTTACAAATATGGTGTATTTATAGGCTTGGAAGGATCAGATTTTTATCAGTAACTGTTAGTAAACATCGATTTCACCCTATGCAGGCAAATGACAATGGACATTTCATTGATCATAATCAGAACTGACAGATAGGCAAAGTAAGAACTTCTTAGAGAACTGCTTAAAAACTTCTTAGAGTTTGATTTAAGGATATTTACTTTGTATATTTTGACAAGTGATGTTAACAATTTGTGTTTACAAGACTTTACCTTTTTCAATCTCATCGTTTACTATTATTAAATATTTTCCTGCAACTGTGAAAAAGTAAAGTGATTTTTAAAAAAATGCTTAAAAAGAAATATCAATATTATCTGTCAAAACTATAAAAATAAAATTTTAATTCTGACAAGACTATGTATTGAGGACTGTGTTGAAGTTGCAAGCTATGATTTAAGAGCTGAAGGGAAAGAGGGTAGTTCTTGGTCCTGTATGGAAGTGATGGGGCTCTGTTGGCCAGTGTGTAATCAGAGTCATTCTGGGAAAAGCTAGAGCTAGGTGGGGTGAGCTAGGTCTCTCTGCCTTAGGGAGCAGCCTGCTTTATCTCTCTCTGTGTTCGGTTACTGCACTTTAAGATTCTGAATTTTAAGAAATAAAGTTGTGTCATGTTGCAACGTTCCAGCAACAGTTTGTATGTTTCTTATCTAACTTCCCTGTTTGTATTTTGTGAAACACAATGACAAAATCCTACAAATCCAAATACCAGCACAGCCTCTTGACCGCAACCCTTGTCAGGGCCACGACAAAACCGAGCAAGCGTTGGACTCTGCCTCCCTGCAGCTGGTTGTGGTGTGACAGCCTGCAGATCCACACATGTCCCTGGCTACCTGGACTTCCTCATGTGTGACAGTGCCAGGACACTGCCCCTGCTTCCCTGTTTCCTCAGTTACTACTGGCTTTATCACCCTCTTTCTTCTCCTCCTGATCAGTTGGCAAGAGCAAACAGGACAAATGCCCAGTTTACCAAAAAAGTTGACACGGCCGGGACAGAATTTAAAAAGGGGACTGTCCCAGCCAAAATGTGACCTATGGTCACCCTACAAAACCATCCCATTAAGGTGACCTCAGAGCTTTTTAACAGCAGTGGGTGAAGATCTAGCCAACTCCAAGTGGTGAAGGGACTGACAAAACCACTTCACTTAAAGGGGCTACACTGAGGCACATGTGGGCCAAATATCAGGCCAAGAAAAATATGTTGATAAGGTATTTTTAGAGTATTTTTAAAAAAGAAACAGGCAGAAGCATCCTGGTAATGTATGTGTTATTTAGATGAACATCTCCATCTCGGGGGAGGAGTTTTCAGAGGCAAGAGTCACTGGTGAAATAGATGTGCATAACAGAAATAGCCACAAAGAGCCAGCAAGCAGTGTCTAAGGCTATGTTTATACTTAAAATGCTACAGTGGCACAACTGCTGAAGTACTCCTGGCACTGTGGTTAATCCACCTCTTGAGAAATGGTTGCTAGGCCAACAGAAGAATTCTTCCATTGACCAATGCTGTCTACACGAGGGGTTAGCTCGACTTACCTACGTCGCTCAGGGGTGTGGCTTTTTCACATCCCGGAGAGACATAGCAATCCAAACGTAACTTTTCAGTGCAGACCACCCCTAAGAAATTTGATCATGAAAGAAATGTTCCCTCTCCTCATCTAATCTGAGATGAGGGGCTTCACCTTGGCAAACAGGGAAGCTGGAAACAACAGGAATCAATAAGCTAAGGACATTGCAATCTCCATATCCCCTCCATGCTATACTCAGGTATGAGAGTGTTTCTATGAGGAAGAAAACAGGAAGTTTCTTATAAATTATGTTCTCTTTCAGTCTTTTGGTTTCCTGAGACACTTCCAGAGTCAGATGAGCAGCGGAGTGCATTACCTGCAGAGAAAGAAAAAAGCAGAGTCTCGTTATTGGAAATCCAAATAAGTCATTCATTAGTATGAGTCCAGCTAGCATAGGTTATGAAGAGCAGAGATACATTTGCCACTCTTCCTTTTGTATGAATCTTAGGGAAGTAATGGCTAATATATAATTAATATAGGTCTTATCCTTCCATACCAAAGTTCTTCTTTGAAAAATGTCTGGGGCTGGGGCTCAGGTGGGAGACAAGCATCTGAACACCTAAGAGTGAGGCAGTTCTGCACATACCCATTGGCAGAAACGTCAGTGCTGAGAGAATTTTTGGAAGTGTAGGAGCTGCGTGAGTTTAGGTGTCTATAGGATTAGGGGGCAGCCAAGTGAGGGTTCATTGTGATGAAAAAATTCCGATTATCTCTAGTCAGAGGACGATCAGTGGAGGGCCTTCAGCTCCATGGATCTGCCAGAACCTATGCTTGGTGCCATGGAAGAAGAATCCATTTAGTTTTCAAAATTCTTATGGACTGAGTTTTTCAGTTGGATCAATTCTATCTTCTGGTTCTTGGGGATAGTTGGAGGCATCATTAAGTTTTGCTGACTGTGGGTAATGCTGGCACTTACATCGCAAACTGTTGGGGATCTAATTCAATTTAAATATCATGTAAGAAGTTTGGATTCCTAAAATCAATCCATTTTTTAGTTTAAAAAGCACCAAATCAAAAAAATCAGTGATATATTAAATATTTATTACATTATAAAACAAACAATATATAAATATATAAATCTGCCCTGAGAGAAGAATAGATGGCAGTAGAAATTAAATGAAGAACGGAAGCACGGAAGCACACTGTGGGTTCTCCACCTCACCAAAAAAATTTAAAAAAAAAATCCAACCCACTCCCCCCCCAAAGAACATCCAAAATAAAAGTAAAGAACATTAAGAACAGCTAAAAAACATAACACTTTCCCAAGACTACTCTTCCATGTAAGCAGCCGAGTAGGTGCCCCAGGGCTGTAATGCAGTTGATTCTGGGGCGTGAAGGTGGGAAGGACATGGTTTCTGCAATCATCAATGGGAGGGGAGGCTGGGCCTGTGTGCTCATGAATGAGAGGGGAATCATACAATGTCACTGTGATATTGCACCCAATAATGTTTTATAGAAATATGCTTATGAATGTAAATATGACATAACTGGAATATGTTTTATGCTAGATATGCCATGTAACACATCTTTGCAAAGGTTATGTTCTTCTGCATGTATTCATCCTATTTGTATGCATGTATCATTTTTGTATTCGAAGTTATGAATATTGGCTGTGTACTTGTTTGATTTTAAGTAGCCTCAGTGAAGCATTTGGTCAGCGTCTTGAGAAAAAACTATTCTCAGTAAGTGCCCAATCAAGAAACACTTAAGCTGACAATAGACCTTGATAGACACCAATTCACATCTGAGCTTTCCTGAGAATGTCTTGTAGAAAATTGAGTCATGCATGGATATGTGACTTGCCCATGTGACTCCAAAACTCCATTTTGTAGCTGGGTTCTACACAGCGAGAGAAGGGGGTTTCCACCCACAGGAGAGAAACTATATAAACCCCTGGATAGCTCCTCCATTTTGTCTTCAGCTGGCTCAAGAGGTAGCCTCTCCACCCCCCAAGAATACCTGAAAGGAACTGAAACAAAGGACAGTAGCTACATGGGTGCAAGTGATTGCTGGACCCGGACTAGAAGGAAACTAGTTTATAAAAGAAGCTTACTGGACCATCTCTGAGAGTGAGATTTCATCTGTAATCACTTTCTTACTGTATTAGGCTTAGACTTGCGTGTTTTATTTTATTTTGCTTGGTAATTTTCACTTTGTTCTGTTTGTTATTACTTGGAACTTCTTAAATCCTACTTTTTGTATTTAATAAAATCACTTTTTACTTATTAATTAACTCAGAGTATGTATTAATACCTGGGGGAGGGGGAATAGCTGTACATATCTCTCTAATAGAGGGTGAACAATGTATGAGTTTATCCTGTATAAGCTTTATACAGGGTAAAACAGATTTGTTTGGGGTTTGGACCCCATTGAGAGTTGGGTATCTGAGTGCTGGAGAAAGGAGCATTTCTTAATCTGTTTTCAGTTAAGCCTGCAGCTTTTGGGGGACATGATTCAGACCTGGGTCTGTGTTTGTAGTGGGCTAGCATGTCTGGCTCAAACCAGGCAGGGCAATGAAGTCCCAAGCTGCCAGGGAAAATGCGCTCAGGGGTAGTCTCAGTACATCAGGTGGCAGTTTGCAAGGGCGGTTCTGTGATCCAACCTATCACAGTCACTATTTAAAAATGGTCTGCACTATGAACAACATCGAACTATTTTAAACTTTTGAAAAATGAAATGTTTTCAATTGGTTTTGTTGAAATCTACAGAAAGCATAATGGTCTCTCCATGATGCTATGAGAAAAGCAGAATGTGTCAGTTTCTTAGCTTTTCCCATAGCTCTTTTAAATAATAAAGATTTGAAATATAGCGTAGTGATCTTTACCTTCCTCTCCATTGTCGCATCTCCCTTAAAAGCAAACAAAACAACATAGAGAAGGTGAGAATGTTTAATGAGCACTGAAAATCCATATAAAGTATTCATTGCAGCTCTTTCATATTGTCCCCAGAAATATCCTTTTGCAATTATATATGGACCAGCATCTCAGCTGGTGTGAACTAGTGTTGTTATTCACACACTAGTAGTACCACCTTGTTTTATACCTGCTGAGGACTGTGGCAGATATGATAATTTCATGCAGAAACAACACCGAGATCTACACTTAAAATCTGTAGCATTTCAGCTACCTATGCTGACAGGAGGGCTTCTCCTGTCGGTGTAGGTCCTCCTCTTTTTTGAGATGAAGTAGCTACATCAACAGGAGAAGACGTCCCATTGACATAGCATTGCGTACACCATGGGTTAGGTCTGTTTAACTGAGTCACTCAGGTGTGGATTTTTCACACTGGTGAGCAACACAGATATGCCGACCTAATTTCCAGGTGTAGATATGCCCTGAACTCTGCTCATCCTCATCGAATTAAGTTTCAGTATTTTAGGAGTTCATTGTATTAAAAATGCAAATGTGTATGTATTATTGGGGGATTGTCTGCAACTTCTTTAAAGAGGAAACAGAACTGATGGAAGCCCTGGAGAGTGCTGTGAGCTTCAAAGGACTCTTTTGAAAGAGTGGACCAGAAAAGACTGAACTTTTAGTTGAGTGGGTTTCCTAGGAAATATTTGGATGCAAATTATCCACCTCCAGACCCATCCTTTTGAAGCTAGGCCTTGAGGAGAAACCCATTGTCTGGTTGACCTATTCATGGGTCTGCAGATCAAAGACACAAAAATGGATGAAGGAGAGTCTCAGATTCATGGGGGTTTATCCTGAGCTGAAGGACTGTTCCCCTACCAGAGGTCTTGTTGGAGTTGGGCTGATGTCTGGTAAGCTTATTAGCATGTGTGAAGGTTCTTATATTGTGTAAATGTTTCCTTTGTGAATGAATGTGCTTCCTTAGAAAGCTGGGTGGTAACATACATGTGGCAATTACACTATTTATAGCTTCTGAGCAGAAGCCAAAGCAGGTCTGCTGAGGCAGCCTGACTTGCTGTGGAATTCAGAGTGTAGGGAGGGAGCTGTGCAGCCTGGAAATACCCCGAATGTAGAGGGAGAGATACAGGTCTCTGCCCAAGAGACGGCTGGGGAGCCTGGAGCCTAGAGTGCAGGGGCGGCTCTATAAATTACTGCGCCCCAAGCAGGGCGCCGCGCTGCGCCGCCCTTCCCCGGTCCCGCGGCCGGGGCAGAAGTGTCTGCGGCGGGTGTGGTTGTCCCGCGGCTCCGGTGGAGCATCCGCAGGCATGCCTGCGGGAGCTCCCTCCGAGCCGCAGGACCAGCGCACCCGCCGCAGTCATGCCTGCGGGAGCTCAAGCGGAGCCGCGGGAAGAGGGGACCCACCGCAGTCATGCCTGCGGCAGGTCCGCTTGTCCCGGGGCTCTGGTGGACCTCCCGCAGGCATGACTGCGGAAGGTCCGCCGGAGCCAAATGCCACCCTGCCCCGACAACGCCGCCCCACGCGCCTGCTTGGCGTGCTGGGCTCTGGAGCCGGCTCTGCTAGAGTGGGTCCCTTGCTTGGACCATGAGGGAGAATAAATGTGCAGTTGTCTTGAACTGAAACATTTACAATAACAAACACTTGTTCTATCTCAAAAGTTTGCCTTTACCCCAGAGAATTCCCAAGGTCCGGTCCAGCCCAGGTGCAGTGTTGAGTGAGGAGTAGGACAGACACCCAGAAGAACCTAACCCTGAATTAATGAAGAAGCTGCTATGTGAATCCCTGCAGCTCAGCACCCAGCATGCACCCAACACGTGCTGAGCCCTTCTTATAATGTGCACCCAAGTTACTCCTATCTAGGAGCTACCCTAAAGCCTAAAAGGGAAGCACAGAGCTAGGTATCTTGGGTCTGATGTGTAGCCCATGGGCGGATGCAAAGCAGGTATGCCCGACATCGCACAGGAACTCTGAGGCAGATGAAGGGATAGAATACAATTGTCCTGGACAGCATTCAACTGCCTTAATGAGGAGACCATCCTTCTTTTTCTGTCATCCCGTTTCGTTCATGCATCCCCCTCCAACTTTTGCAGCAAATGATGCCTGGGACCTACAGACAACAGCATTACTCACTACACCACCCTGAATCACTGAGCACTTGACAACAAACCAGGAAAGGATCCATTGTGGGGAAAACAGGATCTTTTAAAGACTATCATAATGCTTTTGCACAAGAAAGCCAAATTAAGGTCACTAGGCAAATTTAATTCTCTCATTTCCTAACTTTTGTGTGCTTGATTTTGCAAAAGTTTTGGTCTTTTAATTCAGGTCTTGTGTGTGTAATTTCCTAGTTTTTTTTGAAAAAAGCAAACAAAACACAAAGCAGAAATTCTACCATATGGCATCTGTAGCGGGGTGTTCCCCTGCTCCTGCCCTGAAGGGTTAAAAACAGCCCTGGAAGGGGGCTGTGGCTGGAGAAAGCAGTTTAGGCTGGGCTGATTGGGGGAAGTGGCTGCCGTGTGGGGGCCATGCCCCAAACAGACTCAGCTGGCCCTATAAAGGCAGAGAAGCCAGGGTCAGACAGAAGTCTCTCTCTGTTTGTAGAGGGAGAAGGGCCTGGCTGCAGGGAGCTAGACACAGGGTACCTGAGTGAAGCAGGGCTGGGGAAAGTCAGGGGAGCTGGGGAGCTCTAGCCTGGAAAGCCCCAGGCTGCGGTCTAGCACAAGGCCAACAGGTACTGGGGGTTGCAATGGGAAGCCCAGGGGTAGGCCAAGGCAGCAGGTCCAAACCCAACCTTGCCAGTGATAAGTAGGCTGATACTGCAGTCTGCTGCAGGGGGCTAGATGATGACTGGCAGTAGCCATATACTGAGGCAAGGTGGGGATAGTGGTTGGGGGTTCCCTGGGGAGGGGAGACCCAGAGAGAAAGGGTTACTGCTGGGGGGCAGCACCTCACGTAAAAGGGCACCGGGTCCAGGAAGGAACATGGGGGCCAGAGGACGGATGGATCACTGGCCTGCAGAGGGTGCTCTAGAGCTGGAATGAGCTAATTCCCCGGAAGTCACCAGCAGGAGGTACCGCAGGGATGAGTCAGCCCGTCTACAGCATCATATACACTCCCACATGAGTCACCAGCAGGGTTGGAACTGCTACATCCACCTACAATCACACTTCTCCATCACAACCCACCTCCTCATCAGATCTGTCTCCCTTGCCCTCATTGGTCCCCAGTCCCTGTCTCTTTGCCCAGATGTTCCCAGTTTTGCCCTCCCCAGTTCCTCATCCAATCAGTCTCTCCCATCTTTGGCTCTCAATACTTTCCCCTTATTAATCTCCCCTATATATAAAAGGCATGAAGAAAATAATATTGATTATATATGAAAAATATATACTATTGACATACATTCAAATATGTTACATTTGTTACAAACAATATAAACACTTGCCAAAAATTTACATCAATCTGTCCCATGTATTACCTCCTGCAGCATTCCTTTTTCTTTTTTCTAAAAGCAAAGTTAAAGAGAATATATGAATACTACATATAGTTTGGCACTTATCCACTATTTAAAACCCTAGAGCCTAAAACTTGCCCACCTTTGGTAGTAAGAGGGAGGTTGAGTCTTTCATTATGAAGGATCAATATTGTTCAAAGGAATTCGCCTGGAAGGGCAGGGAATTTAGTACAGGACAGATTCTAAGGGGCCAGGTTTGCAGTCATTCTCTGTTATCTCTTCTTTACCAATATAACACAAGACAATGTGTAGACAAAGAAAATAAGTGTGTCTCTAGGCTGGCTGCGAGCCCCTTTGCAATGACATAAAATGTGTGAAATGGGTAGTTACCCAGCTTGCCTTGGTGTTAGTCTCAATAAGGACTGCAGGGGGTAGTTTTTGTAAGTAAATCTGTTTTATGAATATGGGTCAGTTTGGAAAAGTAGAATTAAGATTTTTCATACCTAAGCAGCAATGATAATAAATGAGGAACGGGATGAGGATGAAGAGGGAAACAGTTGCAATGGCAAGGAGAATGCTGAAGAGTAGGACCAGTTTGGGCATGTCCAGGTGTCCTTTGGAACAACACAGAAAATTCACCCGGTAGTTAGTGAAAATCTCCATCACATTTTTCCTGCTTTAGAAATGTCTTTTCATTTTAAACACAGAATAATTCTAGGTGGCTCTGGGTTATCTGTGTCAGCTTTGCCCACCATTACAATTATCTGACAACTGAAACAAAGAAGGCAGCCATGGGTTGTTAAGAAAACAAGGAGAATAGCATATAACAAAAGTTTTTATTTATTAATTATTAATTATTAGTTATTGTATTGCACATAGGCCTCCAGCTGTGATAAGGGCTCCATTGGTCTGGCGCTGCACAGTCACACAGCATGAGACAGTCCTGTCCCAAGTAGTCCATAATGTAAATAAACCACAATATGTGTCACATATTGCATTTTCTTCCCATTTTTAAAATCAATTGGTGAATTATTTGTGGTGATCAGATATACAATATCTCATGCCCTACATAAAGCAATACTAGGGCATAATGAGGAAGGAGGGGTGGGTCATGCTAAGACCCAGTTAGCTCCATATCCCGTGAAGGACAGGTCACCAACTGACTACATGCAGAGTTACTCCAATTTAACATAAGGTGTGATTTGAAACTGGTGCAAAAGACTATGGCCTCATCTACACTAGAAAATTAAGTTGGCTTAACTATCTCACTCAGGGCTGTGAAAAACCCACAACACCTAGCAGCATAGTTAAGCCAACCCTAGTCTGCACATAGACAGCACTAGGCCAATGGAAGAATTCAGTCTACACTAAATCTGTACATCTGTGGGATTTCCAGCATAGACAGACTTATTTCAGTTTAAACCAGACTCATTTCAGTTTGACTTATGTCAATTAATGGGAGATTCATGAAAAGCTTGTTGAGTGATTAGATGCTTTTGAGGAAAGGGCGAGGAGGTAGATGGAAGCAGTAACTCACAATGTGTGCATATTTCCAGCAGAGAGACACCCTGTGTTAGATGGGAAGAGTTTAGAATCCCAACCCAACTTACCCAGAGAAGTTTGTGATGAATCTGCAAAGGAATAACAGGCATTTCATTGAGTGCACACTGCTTTCCAAACATGGCCATGAACCTGAGATAGAATCTGCTCAAACAGATCTTGAACCTAGGGAGCACCACTGAATTCTGCATGGGCACAGGAGCCCATCCCCACTACCACCTGCAGGGTTGGGTCTTTGGGTTAACAAAGGCATTTTAAGAATACTGGGTGAATGGATGGAACATGCAAAAACAGAGCTGGCAGGAGATCAAAGCCCAAAGACAAATGGCTGCCACTAGCATGCCCTCAAGCATCAAGAGAAGTATGAGGGACACGATAGTGGGATGGGGTTACTAATGGCTTGGCATGCTACCATAAATCTCATATTTCCTATCTCCATACATCTGCCCTGAAGTGGGATCAACTGAAAATTACATGTAGAGATTGAAATATTGGTACACTTTCAGATTTTAAATTCTGGTTCAGAATATGGTTACAAAGGAAACTCTTTTTGACAATCTTTGGAAGGATTTATCTCTCTAGAGAACGTGGAAGTAAATCAATAGACTATTTAAAAGGTGGCCCAGAGAGACCACTACTGACTCAATTTAGCTTTTTAACAGCTCGGCCACTAAGAAATATTTAAAATGTGAGAGCAATTCAAGAAATACACTGTATTCATTTGAATGCAAAAGTTTCTTAAAGTATAAACTCGGCAAAGCAGATGGTGTACCCAGTGAGACCAATGTCTCTGTCTGTAATGAGCTGAACAAAATCGCTGGATCCACCACCCACAAGTAAGTGTGTGTATGTGTGTGTGTGTGTGTATATGAGAGAGAGAGAGAGAAAGAGAGAGAGAGAGAGAGAGAATCTGGTTTCATACCTGAGCAACGGTAAGTGAGGAAGATGGTTCCGATGATGTTGAGACCGAAGAGGGAAATTACAGCAATGATCAGGAGAATGATCTCAGCTAGCAGTAGTTTGGACGGCTCTATGTTTTCTGGTGAACAAGGCAAGAGAATACCCTGTAGTTGTTCAAAGTCTGTAATATATATATTTGCATAGCTCTAGGAATACCTTTCTATATTAAACATAGAGAATAATTTTACATCGTTCCAGGTGTTTTTGTTTGTTTTAGGCTAACCCATGATTATAACTATTTTACAAATGCAACAAATAAGTAACTCTTGGACTATGCAGAAAGCAAGGAGCACAACACAACACCATTTTCTTTTTTCCTCTCATTTGGTATTATTGTAATTATTATTAAATATGCAAATACATTGTTACTGAAGAGTTAAGGTTGCCCCGTGGCTCCTTATGCCCTTTCATAATCACAGAATAATAGAATCAAAGAAGATTAGGGTTGCAAGAGACCTCAGGAGGTAATCTAGTTCAACTCCCTGCTCAAAGCAGAGAGTGGCTAAATGTAACCTCTGAAAACCAGGAAACACAAAGTTAAGGTGCCACATCTCTGCAACACAACCTTAACTCTGCCCCTTGGAGCAGGTAATAACCATTGGGAATGATAAAGTAATGGGTTGTGGGTGGAATAATAAGTATATGTGAGGTAGTTCCAGAAGAATTTGCCATTGTTTGTATTGTGTTCCACAGATTTGAACTGTAGCACTGGTCTGCATGCTCACCAGCTGCGTTCGCTGTGTGAGGTGCAGCTGTTAGGGGGAGGAGTAGTTGAAGCAGCTGTCACTGTGGTCTGAGGAAAGAGGCGTGTGTACCTTGAGAGACCCATTGTGCCTCATTTCAGTGCTGCACTGTGTAGGCTGTCAGTAGCAGGGCACAGGGATCTTCTTGCCATGGGAACTGTCAGTAGTCTGGTGACAATATGGAAGTGATCACCAGGGCTTAGTGAGGGCTAAGTGAAGAAGGAATTCTCAGAGCAATAGCGTGTGTAACATTTAACAATTCTGCAGTGGTTTCTGTGGGCTCAGTGTGTGAGTGCAAATCAGGTGTGGGTGGTAGAATCGGTCTGAAAATTTCCAAGGGGATAGTCTTCCAATCAGAAAATGCCAACTTGTTAAAATAAAAATATGCTGCAGGAACATCTCCATTTCATGCCAGTTTATCCATTCCCCAGTTCTCGGGCAGTGTACCAGGCTTGCTGTACTGGAACCAGAGCTCTAGTTTCCAGTAGCTAGGATCAACAAATACATGGAAACTGCTCAGGCCTGGGCTCGGAGAGTGCTCAGTATCTCTGTGGGGATGGTGCATGCACAGACTGGTCCACATTAAGTGCTGTGAGGGGATGGAGCATGCTCAGTGAGGCTGGAATCTCTGCAGATTTTAGTGGCTACATTCAAAAAAATCTCTACCGAGCATGTGCAAAATGAAATTTTTCAGAGGCTTAAAATGTGACCAAATTTGGGTGGATTTTCACAGCCCCACGTACAATATAGTATCATCATAGCACTTGGAGTCTATGAATCTATGAATGTCTAAGTCCAGAAGGGACCATTGTGATCACCTCATCTGGCCTCCTGTATAACACGAGCTAGAGAGTTCCTTAGAAAAATTCCTAGACCGTAGACTAAACCAGAGCAGTGGCTGCACTGTGCTGGCTGCTGAACAGACACATAGTAAGAGACAATCCCTGCCTAAAGAGATCCCAATCTAAACAAACCTCAGTGGGTGGCATGTGTCCTTGAATGTCATCCCCAGCATTTAAAAACAGAACATGACAATTATTAGTGGTGATCAGATATCAACTATAGACTCCAACATCTGCATGAAACAGCGCTTTGGCCTCAGGGGGAAGGAGGGACAGGTAATGTTGCTGCACCGGGACCTCTGCAGCTCCATGTCTCCTGATGAACAACTTGTGAACTGGATGAGTAGAACCTGTTCTCAAACACTTCTCTGAAACAGAATCCAAAGCTAGATTCAGACAAGTCCTGACTCTTTTGCTGTTCATGAGCATTAACAGAAGCGCTGTCTTTTACACATGAACTTCCATATGGTTAACTTTGTTTTCATACAAGTCCACATTTGTTTAGAGTTAGATTTTGCCACCTGTGGAGGAATAAGGGTACCGTTCCTTTGGGGTCAGTGGCCTGGAGCTGGCCTGGTCTGGCTGTCTGAGTAGCCCTGCCCATTGCAGCTGAGAGGAGAACTTTATTAGCTGATCCTTAAATAAAGAGAGCTGCAGGAAGGGGTAGATGAAAAGGAACTTCCAACACTCTCCAGGAACTTGAGGGGCCAGAGGCAGTGTCCTGAGGGACTGCTACTAGTTACTGCTGAGAGGAACTGCACCAGAAAAGCAAACAGATGAGGAAAGACTAACCTGGGAGCTCTGTACTGCTGATGGTCTGAGGTAAGAGCCAGGAAATCTGTGACTGGAATTACTGGAGTGCGAGATGATTTTGGGGAAAAGGACTGCTATGCTTGTGCAGACTTTGAAGTAAGAACATGCAAGGCTTTGGTTATGTTAGGTTATGCTCAGTTAAACAAACTACCCCAACGGAGGTAGCTTCCCTGGGTTCCTTGAGAAAGCACCATCAAATTAACCTCAGAGAGTGTGCTGCCCCAGAAGAACAAAGCTTAGTCCAATAGGAGGAGAGTGCTATCAAATAGCCTAATCCTTTACACATCACGTATGGGGTAGTGCCTTACTCCACAAGAAGCACCACTGGCAGAGTCTCACTCTTAGCTTTGGAACACTGGGGAAAAGAGTTTAATTAACATGTTAAAGCAGCTGCTGTAGACAAAATAAGCCATGGGTTATTTTACAGATTTAAAGGCCACAGCTGGTGCCCCAGGGCCTTTAAATCTTGAGAGGCCATGCCTCTTCCGGATGAGGCCACACCTCTTTCAGATGAGGCCACGCCCCCCTCAGGACTCCAGCAGTACCGGTAAATCCTGTAAATTACTTTAATCCCTGTGTACTTCTGTTTCCATAGTATGAAAGACAAATGATTTATGACATTTGGATAAAAATAGCTTAGCAGTTAGTCACTGCTTTGACCCTTGGACCATTACAAATCAACATTTCCTATTGTTAGGAAGTTTTAAACAAATAACCAAACACAAGAACTCAGTGATGAGTATCGAGATCAGAGCCAAATTTCATAGCCCAAAAGCCAAAACACTGGCTTCAAACCCACAAGTGTTTGTGAGGGAGCAATTAAAAGTCTGGATTCAAATTCTGGATCATGTCTCTGCTAATCTTTTGTAAAACTGGCAAGCTGTGGATCAAAAGCTGCAACCTCTAAACAACAAAATTCCCCTTGATGCTAAGGACTGAGTAAGAGCTGCAAGATTAGCATGATAAGTACAGAGACAGTGAGGCCATGCAGAAATAAGATTTTCATACCTTTGCGATGATAAATGAGGAAAGCAATCCCAATGGCTATGAGCATGAGGGCAAGAACAAGAATGTCCATGAGAATCTTGTCATCTATGACCAGTTTAGGAAAGTCCATGTTTTCTGTAGAACAAAACAAAAATATGGCCTGCACTTTCTGAAAATATCCATTACATAATTTTTTTTCTGCTCCAGAAATGTTTTTTTCCATTTACAATATAGAAAATGATTCTAGGTTGTGTGTGTTTGTGTGTGTGTGTGTGTGTTTGTTTGCTGAAACCACAATACAATTATTAGGCAAATGAAGGTCAGGCTTTCAAGAAAACAAGAAGCACAGTAGCATAAAGGGGGAAGAAAGCTGACACATGTTGCCATTTTAGAACATAGATTATTTCATTTTCCCTTGAAGAACAGATCACAAACTGTTAAAGCCCAGATGAATCCAGTCAGCACCTGTTGTCAGACAATTCCCTGAATTATAAACCAAGGTTAGATTTATAAGTGTTTGTTCTTTTCTGTTCACAGATTCTAGTGGAAGCACAGTACTTTCCGCAGAACATCCCCATGGTGAACTTTGCTTTGACAGAAAAAACAATGTTTGTTTAGGGACAGACCATGGCACCCTTATGCTGCAAATAGCTCCACTGGCAGAACTTGGCCCTTAGGCTTTGCTTGCGTTGGGAATATGAGATGTGGTATAAAATGTGTTACCTGGCAGGCTTTCATTAACACCTCAAGTACCTCATGTGGACAAAGACCCTAGTGTGATGCTGTAATGATGAACAACTATTTATTAATCATATTCTAGATAAGTCGCCGATACACATGTTCAACCTTCATGCTGGAAAGTATATTTGTATTGTCTATGAACCAAAAGGGGAGGAGGTAGGTAACCAGCTTTGCTCTGGGACAAACAGAGGTTCCCAGGCAACAGGACAGACCTATAGTAATCCAGCAGGAACATGGGCTATTAAAACACAATGGCACATCCACGCAAACAGTGACAATCACCCAGGCCATTAACTTTGAGGGCCCTGGCAGTCACCTTTCCCACCAGGACAAGTGGTTAGGCTGAGTGAAATGGACTCCCTAGCAGATAAAGAGACAAGGGGATGTGAGGTAATATGTTTTATTGGACAAACTTCTTATGGGGAGTGAGACAAGCTTTCAAGCCACACTGAGCTTTTCAGTGTTATTGTAGTTGTGTTGGTCCCAGGATATTAGAGATAAGATATATTAGAGAGACAAGGTGTGTGGAAAATATTACTTCACCCCCTTTGTCTCCCTGGGAGATACAATGATAAATCCGGACACAGGGACAATGAATCCTGGATCGGGGGTGAGATAGCATTCGGATGGGGACAATCACAGAAGACAGTGGAGGCAGATGGATAGGCAAAGTTCAATCTCTAGCATTTGCTCACTGAGGATGTAAGTTGGTTTTCAACCCTCTTTTCTGTAACTGTCTTCTCAGCTTTTGAGAAGTAAAATTGAGACTTGATTAAATAATTTAATTTTGTTTAAAACTTTTTTCTATCTGACTGCAGATCACACTTGGTTTACCAGGAATTTGTCTGTAAGTTTGGAATTCCCACGCAGTGCCATCTCCGAAGAGGAAATTCACATGAGGGAGGAACTCTAGAGCCTGCAGCATCCCTTCTCTGTTTTGAGTTGAATGTATATCAGAAAAGGGTCATTTTTCTAGTGAAGGGAAAGCTGCAAAAAGGTGGAAGTGGGCACTCACCTGGGGGAACTGCTGAGGGCCTAAGAAGTGGTGGAAGGTCTGTAGGTAACACCTAGAGTTAATCACGACCAGCTAATAATTTTGCAAACCTGTTTATCTTCATCAACACTAGCTGCTTTGTTGAATTTAACGAAGAGTTCATTAAATATGTTAATTCACACACTTGCTAACACATCTCCTTTTCCCAGGGAAGACAAAGTGTGACTAGAGACAGCTACTTTGGGGTGGGATCAGGAGTAGTGGCTGTGTTAGAATTCTGTGGGTGCAGTTCAGAGGGAGGGAGAGGAGGAGACAGATAGAAGAAGTTAAGGGAAGGAAGAGTGAGGCTATTGGAAGGAGAAGGGTGAGAGACTTCAGAGGAGTCACAGACTGTGCTAAGGGTACCAGGAAAAAAGAGCGCCACCCTGCCCTGGCAATGTCTATTCCGGGATAGTCAATTTGTGGAATAGACATCAAAGGGAGGTTGTGGAATCCCCATGATTGGAGGTTTTTAGGAACAGGTTAGACACCTCTCAGAAATGGTCTAGGTTTATGTGGTCCTGACTCAACATGGAGGAATGAACTGTAGGACCTCTTGAGGTCCCTTCTTGGTCCACATTTCCAGGGCTGGCTCTAACATTTTTGCTGCCCCAAGCAAAAAAAAAAAAGAGCGCCGCCCTGCCCCCGTGAGCGCTGCCCAACCCCTCCCCGAGCATTGCATCACATCGCCCAAGTCCCCGCCCCCCCC